>OZ020276.1:6556226-6657447 GCA_963971205.1 Aethes cnicana | reverse complement strand
CTCCTGGATTGCATTAAGCAACAACTGACCTCAATTAATGTATTCGCAACGTTACACACATTGACAACCACAAGTGAAATACTTTAGTTTTATTGAAAATTTCCGTATCGAAATGTGTAGTTTTCTGTTTATTGGCGAATTTATTAATTATGATAACGCAATAGCCTATAACGTCTCCCACACCAGTTAATATGGGTTCATGAGTCCGGTCTACCTACACAAAGCACTAATGCATCCACTAATACGACGGCGTTACAGGCTATTGTATTTATAATTATATATTTAAACTTCTTTGAAATAAGTTGCTAATTTATTCATAGATATGATGTCGAACATCTTTTACGACTTTATAATACTGTCTCTTTCTCTTTCCTATTGTTTTAGATGGTCACGCCTGACGCTCTCTTTACCCTTTTCGGTACGTGTGCACATATACATTCCATATTTTATATTAAAACAATAATATTGCTCCTGAGCCCTGTCGCCTGGAAGACAAATTGTCAACCAATATTTTCGACTTCTGTACTGATAACCGCATCCGACGACCTATGCCGAAGCTTCGCTTGATAACACTATCAAACCTAAAATGCTTTATTAACTAGTGACAATTTGTGTTTCAGACATCCTAGTTGTAGCTAAGTTAGATGTCTGCCCCGTGTTGTCTGTTTCACTTTCTCCAACTGCCGACTGCCAGTCTCATGCCAGTTATTTGTGAACAACCATAATATCTCTTTGTTGATTGTTTACCATACCATGTGGGCAATTATTTTAAATATATTTGTTTTAGTGAACTCAAAAATGACGCTCAAATGGTAACGGATTCATATCTCAAGAGAAACGTAAAAATGATAGAAATAGAACTTATAAGAAATAAGTTTTGTTTGTAGCTTTATAAAAAGCCAATACCGAGGCTATTAACAGCTAAAGTATTAATCAGACGCTTACCGTGACCAAATTAGAGCTTGGATTTATTTCTTCCTTTATCATTTTCCAACTGTCCCGTTTCAATGCAGTTTTATGTACCTATCGAAAGCAGTGTAGATCTGTGTACTAATAGTAAATGATTAAATTGGTTATGTTTTTGTTCTGAAGAGTCAATTTATTAGAGTAAGATTATTTAGGTTCTACATTGAAAGCCTTTTTTCGTAGTACGTATCTGTTTATAAACGTTAACCACCGTCGATCAATCTTATTAATTAAGTAGAAGACAATAAAGCAATGAAATTAAGATTCGTCTGAAAGATTATTACGGACGCATTTCAGCAAGTAAATTTGTTTGTTTAGGATTCGATTCAAAATATTCTCATGCAGAAACATCCCCAAGTCTTGCTAAAGCATGTCCGTTTATATTTAATGAAATATTTCCAGAACTACTCACGTTTTTGTGTATCTGATTTATTATTATTTTATGTAGGCGTGTACGGTGATGTGCAACGAGTGAAGATACTCTACAACAAAAAGGATTCTGCTCTCATTCAAATGGCTGAGCCACATCAGGCTCACCTAGGTATGTATAAACGTCATTAAATCATCGTACTTATTTGAATCCATAAGAAACATATCTCTCTGTCTGATAATATAATATGCTGAGACGTGAACACTCACTGTTCGGGCTGGTTCGTAGTCTCAGTGAGCTATAAAAAATATGCTTGGTGTCTCTTTGATGGCTTCTATCGTAGAACCAAAGTCGTAGACATTGGTCCACTGGATTACCATTCTGAAATGGCAGTGGGCCAGTCATATTTGCCGTCGAACCGATAACCGCTGGGGCAAATGTGTTTTAAGAGTGCATCTCAGGAAACACGTGGGATGATGATAACTCTGTCCTATTGTGGAATGTCGTTGTAGCAAAGCTTGGAAATAATTATTTTAAAAACACCAACAAAACCAAGTAAGTGTCCAGGTCTCTATTATAAAACGACTAACGCTTTTTTTTCAGCTATGACTCACATGGACAAGCTGCGCGTATTTGGCAAGGCTATGCGCGTGATGCTCAGCAAGCACCAGACGGTGCAACTGCCCAAGGAAGGACAACCCGATGCTGGTCTTACAAGGTAAAGAAATAAAATGAAAAAAAAACGACTTCAAACTCCGACAGCCTACAAAGTCGGTGTCAAGTTCACTATAAGATTGTCATCAGCTTTGGGTCGTTTCACTTGACACAAACTTTGTGGGTTGTCGGAGTTTGAAGTGGTTTCTTTTAAAATTAATTTTTCGGATACAGTTTCTAAACATGGCTACGTAACGTCTGACTATAGTCTTTGAAATTGATTCCAAAATCAAACACGTACTAACAAATTTTGAGGAGTTCCCTCAGTTTTTCATGGATCCCATCATCAGAGCTGAACCAAATTTAAATGGGACCAAACCGGAGGTACCACCTTTCAATTAAAAAAAAACATCGAAGTCAGTTCACAATTGACGGAGTTATCGCGGGCGTTTGTTTGAGCAGGTCGCGTAGATTGTTGGAATCCTTGATATTTTTCTCGTGCTGGGCTGGTTTATGTATGTTTATCTTTTATATAATTTTTATGTACGTTTATGTAAATGTATCCTCTTTTGAAATTATTTGTTATCTTTCTTGTATTTCTGTAGTTTCTTTCTGAAATTGATGCACCTACTAATTTTTCTTTCTGTTTGGCCTTATGGTTGACTGGTAGAGAATGCCTTTAGGCATTAAGTCCTATTGTATACAATTTGTATGTGCAATTAAGTTTAAATAAATAAATAAATAACATACCTACATACAAAAAAAATTTAAATCATAGAGAAGAACGACCGCCTTTTTTCGAAGTCGGTTAATTACCCACAAAAAGATTGATTGATTTATTTATTTATGTATTCAGAACAATACAGGATTGTGTATGAAATAAAACTTAAACTCTAAACACATTGAACACACGAAAAAATTACATTACTTGAAATATGTTTATAGTTTTCATAAATCATTTGTTATATTACAGGGACTACTCGCAGAGCCCGCTGCATCGGTTCAAAAAGCCTGGCAGCAAAAATTACCAAAACATCTACCCGCCGAGTGCCACGCTCCATTTGTCAAACATTCCGTAAGTAACATTCAATTTCAAGACCCTTATTAATTGGATACCTTAAACAATATAATTAACTATATTCCACTTGATGTTCACAGAGCTACTGTCTCCGAGGATGATATCAAAGAAGCTTTCACAAAAAAGGGATTTACAATCAAGGCATTCAAGTTTTTCCCGTAAGTTTTGAAGACAATTTATTATTATTAAATTCGAATAATAGTGCGGCGCCTTTCCATTTAATACTGAATTGAATTTATGTTTGTTTTGACAGTTTTTTTTTTCAAATTACAGGAAGGACCGCAAAATGGCGCTTGTGCAGTTGCCATCCATTGACGACGCAGTCGCAGCGCTGATTAAAATGCACAACTACCAGTTGTCTGAGTCAAACCATCTCCGAGTCTCCTTCTCCAAATCTAGCATCTAAAGTTTAGATTCTAAACGAACCGACCTCTCCACGTATTCGGAATATCACACAATCTCTGTCAGTCGCGTCCTGCTATTGGCTAATACAATCAAGTCTCTGGCACTCAAATATATTTATCTAAGACGAGGTACGGCACAGACTTGACCGTCATTTTGGATGCGTAGGACGATTCGATGCGACTGTCAATTAAACTGAACCTCTCAATAAAATCGAGGATTTCACTCGACTGAAAATTACAATGTAATCTGTATTACGCTTACTCGGATCAGTTTAGAGGAATAAGTGCTACTCTATTTTATTAGTGAATACGTACATTTAATAATATTGCAACATCTATATCTAAGGTAATCATGTCATCATCCATATTGAAAATGGCAGCTATATATGCTTATTATTATATTTTTACAATGAATTTATGTTCCTGCCTATACTGAAACGCCAGAGATGTCCACTTTGTGTGATATTCATTCCATAATTTTAATAATCATAATTTAATTTCAATTTGTCTTCGTGATTTCCATTGATTTTAATGTAAATGGTTTCGACCACTTTATCAATCAGTTTATATTTTGCAATTTGATTGCGCTAGATTTATTTAAAATGTGTCAAATGAACATGTTTTATCGCGATGTGAAACATTGCTTTCGTTGATTCGTGGTTGTTTTAAATCTGGCAACTATTAAATGATTGTACTGTCGCTATGAAAAATATTTTTTCACGTTACAATTTACATAACAAGCACATTGTTAAATAATCAGGTATTGTCATTGTCACATTATTTGCGGTTATTATTCTAATATTATATTTTATAAAAACATTTTTATTTTAATATGCACAATTTACTATTATTGCATTTCTTTGTAAGTAAATAATTATGTTTTGTACACATACACATGGTATTATTATTATTATTGCGAAAATTGAAATGTGTATGTGTGTGCAATATTAGTTTTTAGAGATAATTTTAATGATGTTCTTAGAGTTTAATGTTTCAATGCCCGGTGTTCGTTTGCCGGCACTCAATAGTGTTACATCTAATGCTTCCATATGTGTTTCGTTGTTTGGAGGAATGCCCCAATCTGTTCTGTTTCAAATATAGTTGTTCTTGATTAGTTAGTGTAATCACGACTCTTGCAGTTTGACATATCACGTCTAGTTGATATATCGCTATGTGTATAACGTTATGCTCATTGACATAATAGTGACATGATGCATTTATTTTGGTGTTATTTTTATTAATGTTACATACCTACTATAAATGCTCGTGCATAACAGTTAATGATAAGTAATTATTTATTCATCTCTGGTCAAGTACTGCCTGTTGTCGCCCAGTGTGAGCAAAATACGACAAAGTATGTTCTAGAATAATTTTCAATTTGATTCTATGATCTTGCCACACTGCCGCTTTCTGGGACACGGCGACCGTTGAAAAAGTATCCAAGATCTGAACTTGCTTTTTCCTTAGCATACGAAATGAGCAGTATTCACTTAAGGGCACAAGAACTCGTTATACAGTATTAGTTAAATAACTTTGTTTTAAAGTTAGAGAAGTATAAAAACTTTCATGACTTGGCTCCTTACGCTTCTTGGACTTGCGCGCTAGGCTTTCAATTGGTTTCCATATATCTTTGCCTTCTTAAATTAATGAAAAAATGCGTCTAGTCCAATGCAAAAAGAGATTAAGTTTGAGGATTAAGTAAAATACGTCGTGAGAAATAATATCGATAAATTGTCTCTTCTCTAAACGAGGATAATCTGCATGAAAACCTTCCGAAAGAAATGATATCTTTTTACAACGGATCATGGAGTGACGCCCAGTGAAACCTTATGCTATAATTGTAGGACCAGCTTTAAGTGTTCAGTTACACGTCCAGTTTATGATTAGGCAAAGCAAGCATAAAACAGATACCTGATCTATAATAAATAATAGTAAAACGGTTACGGCAATCGCCACAACGTCAACAAACCCAACGACGACATCCTGATTATGTCACAAATGAAACTCTCAAAGAGCATAAAGCCAAATGTTACCTCGTTGTTTTGGTGACACTATTATGATAATGAAATGAAAACAGTAAATATAAATGAATGGCGGGCAGTGGGAGGTAGGCACGAGAAGGTCAATGAAATGATTTCTGGTAACTCGAATTGGCACCAAATACAGGTGATAAACGTAGAGTGTATGCGTACTTACATTGGCCGCCAGTTAGTATAGGTCATTAAAATTATCCCTTCCAGAGTCAAGACGAAAACTAAATTATGATTCTTTTATTTTAGAAAACATTATTCAGTCATTTATAAATCAAACATATTTACACCATTTTAAAATGTATCGTTATACATCACGTAACGTAAATAAGAAATAAAGATAGAGCTTAGTAAGATGATTAAACTGAAAAATATTAGATTGTCATTATTATGTAAGGTTTACTAGAAAAATTAATCATACAAATTGTATTATTCAGTACGTATGATAAGGAATGTAAAAGTAGTTATTTGGTTTAGATAATGTTAGGTGACCAGGGTGTGGTGATATTTTGCACGTTTTTGAAAATGTTTTTCTATAGGGTGCAGAATTTCTGCGCTCTTGTTTTAAATGAGGGGTTTGCGAGCGGTGGTGGTCTGCTTGACGAGAGATCGGCGGTTATCGCATTGTATTTAAAAATGACTACTTGTTTAAATTAACATTATCACAACAAGGAGATTACATATCCATTGTATTCACTATTCAGCGCAGAACGCTACACACATGTGTATTTCTTGAAATTTTATCCAGTAATTGCTCCCGCGTAGTATTCATTGTCCACAGTTAATCATTGCTTGTGCTCAATTAGTAGAAATCAGAGTAATAAAGTAAAGTGTGTGTAGCGTTTTCAGGCCTAATCTTTTCTCGGTAACTTTGGTATTGACTAATAGATAATTATAGGTATTTTTGTGTTTAGAGAAGTATTTTAAATATTTAGATAATACGGTAATATTATTAAAAATAAGAAATAGATCAGTGTTTAGAACGAGATGCCAAATTTAAAGTCAATACACATTATTTTAGGGAAAGGTAATTGAAGTAATCTTAACATTTATTGAAAAGTTGATGAAAATGTTAAAGTTAAATTATATTTGAGAGTTTTATTAAGCGCAATTTTATTCATTGTAAGCGAACATTGTTTCAATTTGTTAGTTAAAGTTATGCGTTGAAAAAGATGTGAAAGTTGTTTTCAAATGCGCGGGTGGCGCCTGACGTGCTGCTTCCTGCGCCCTCTTCTTGCGTTACTGGCAGAACCATTTCAATCGACATATCTCTGCATATCATTCTTATTACACCTCATTTTATTGCGCTTTATATGTATCTCTTAAAAACTGTACTTGTTTAAGTACGTGCGTACATATTTCGTAAATGAATATGGATAAAGGCCAACATATCAATTATAGAACTTTGTCTTAGTAAGTCGCATGTTATAAACACCTTCATATCCTCGGCACTAGCACTCCGTCATGAGGTTCTTGCATTTAAAATCATCAATGTGACAACCTCAATTTCATTGTGCTTTATTTGCCCTTTGTAAGATTTAATCATTTCTATTTTCTTATTTTAATGTTAAGCCTTAAGTGTGTTTAGTTTCTTTCTTATTTTTAATTTCGTAATTAAACAATATTATCAATAATATCCCTTTTGTTCTTTATTTTGCCTCCTCTTCGTTTCTCCTTTGTTCTTTTTTCCCTTGAAATTAAATACCAATTGTCTAGAGTACTTAGAACGAAGCGATCTACAGTTCGAGAGTTGCATAAAGAAATGGCCTTTAAGATCGACTCGTTTTATTTGTTACATATCCAATGCTGTTGATTTAATTTAATTCTCAACACTTGATGAGATGAAAAACTATTTGTAAATAAAAATAAATTTTAATGGGGATCAATATATGAAATTATGTACATGAGTACACAATTGGTACTGTAGACATATTCGTGTTTAGATCTAAACTATCCTGACCTAAATATTGCAACTACACTAAAATATCTATAATCCTTCGATATATTCAAATCCTTGTAAACCGAGCGTTTCGACTTCGTCTGTGGTTTTATGGGTTCTCCTGACTGTCATGGGAATTTCCCCAAGCTACTTACATGTTGGTTAGTTGAATTATGATGGGAGTAAGGGACTTAAATTATGCCATTGACGTTTTAATGAATCAAATGGTATATATTTGCACAGGGTATAAAGAGTAAAATTTATCCGCCGCGAGCTAACTCCAGTCAACGACAGACTCCTCCGTGCCATGTCCCTTATTCCTTTTCGTTCCATAGAGGAACTTTAACAAAAATTAGCAAATGAAACTGTAACTGCCAGGGAACTTAGGAAATAATGTTCAAGGCTAAGTTAATTCAGTTTAACGAAGTCTGTAGTCTGTTGATTCTCAATACTTGCGTTTTAATTGATGATTCAATTGCACTACTTTTAAATCGGACTTTTGTCAGTACACTGTATTATAAATAATACAGACTGTTTACTCTATGTAATATACACTCTGTATTGTTTATAAATTTGTACCACCAGACTGTTCAATACAAACAGAAAATAGGTACTTATGTGACAACAAAAAGTTTTTTTAGTGATAATTGACAGAATATAGATGATTACTTACAAGGTATTTTAAGTGACAAAATACTTGTAGCTTATTAGCAAACCTTTGACATGGCAGTTACTTATCCCTGTTATCTGCGGATGTAAATATTATACACAACTATATTAATAATAACAAATTAAATACATAAGATCTATAGTAAAAGATATAAACATAATCATTTCTTTAAAATTTACTAATAAAACATAGGTATCCTATTCTAATTTTCAGTAGTGGCCTAGTTCTTTATAAAAGTAACTTCTAGAGAATATACCTAATTATTTATTTGTCCAAGTTGTAGGAGCTACCATTTGATTTATAAAAGAATTAATAATGGTGTGCAAATTAAAGGGTTGTGTGTAAATTAAAATAGTTTAAATTTAAATAGATGTAAATCTTATCAGTGACGGAAAATTATCCCATTGATTGTTTTAACTAACTTAACTATAATGCACATCTAAATTTGTTTGCTTACATTATTAAGATGAGCCCAATCATTTGAAACATGTATTTTTTTAGTCTTATTAAATCAAATAATGCCAAAGACCAATTGTTGGGACAAAAAAACAGGGATCTAATAATATTTTTCCTTTCAACTAAATCTATAGCCTACCTAACTTTAAATAGACATTGAACTAGATAAAAGAAAGGAAAAGTAAGCTTTAAAAAGCATTTTCGAAATGAAATGTACTGTGTAAATTATTTATGTGTATTTTAATTTTGTGAATTGCTGATGGCCTGCCTGTGAAGGCCAGAGCACATTATCCACATACATCATAACAGTTAGATGAAATTATGAATATACACAATATTAAGTATGTATCAATCTTAAGTGACTACCCTATTGACTCTAGATTTATTCTTTGTCATTTTATAATAAAATATAGTTGAAAATAGCATTTTCATTGCTTTACTTAACAAGCTGGAACAGTACCTACTTAGGTTGTATCCATCCTATGAGTCAGATTAGGTCAGGATTCTTGACCTAATCTGAGTGAAACTGCCTAAACCAAAGTCGCATAGGCCCAGTAGCCTACACCAGGGTCCAGGGTGAAAATATTTGTGGTTGATACATTGATTATGGTTAGGTATATACTTACTTATACTTCCCTAAACGAAATGAATTTATGGTGGCCATAATGGTGGCAGCTGAGAGGGTTGAATAAGATGGGTTGGAGTGGACTGGCTGACCAAGACTACCAATACCGAATAATAACTTCCATTCCAATAACGAATAATAACTGTGGCTTGGCTTTTGTCTATGTGCAAGACAACTTCGCCAATGTCAAGTAATTGGCCTACAGGCCGAACAGTGTACGGTAATAATGTTAAATGTACTTACGGTATAAAAGATAAATCAAGTAAAAATGGGGAAGCTCAACAAACGTCAACCATCTTGGACGACGACCATTGCCATTGAGCAACCCCCATCAAAAATAATCAAAATATCCCGCCTATGGAGGGTGGACCTTTGTATTGGTAAGGAGCGCAATCTTATATGACGAAACAGTTGAAAACGTGTCCAGCGGATTTGATAATACAACAATTAGTACATGGTTGCCGAGGTCCGGAAAGTACTGTGACAAGAAACTGGGGGATCGTCAGATGGTAGTGCGAGGTACTCCTTGAAGTTAAATAAAAATAGGGAATTATAATTATCACTTTTATATTCGTTTTAAAATGGGGCCTATGTTTACATGTGCGCGCTGCTACAACGAGCTTCAGACTAATACTATACGTTCTAGAATGGCTTTCTTTTTTTAATATTCAAATAATCAGTAATTCTAGAACGTTTACAAAACTACGCTCCTAACGAGTTAGTATAGCGAGGGCTATACTAACTCTACATCTCTCCTCCACCATGTGACAAGAAACTGGGGGATCGTCAGATGGTAGTGCGAGGTACTCCTTGAAGTTATATAAAAATAGGGAATTATAATTATCACTTTTATATTCGTTTTAAAATGGGGCCTATGTTTACATGTGCGCGCTGCTACAACGAGCTTCAGACTAATACTATACGTTCTAGAATGGCTTTCTTTTTTTAATATTCAAATAATCAGTAATTCTAGAACGTTTACAAAACTACGCTCCTAACGAGTTAGTATAGCGAGGGCTATACTAACTCTACAGTACCTAGTGGGGATTGCCTCGCGAGGTCCGCGTTTTTTTTTTTATTATTATTTATTATTAATAAGCATACAACAATGCGATCATACATATAGACATGACCCTGCAAAACTGTTTATACAGTTTGACTGCAGGCGGACACTATGTTGCAGTACAAGTAAAGCATTAAATGTAATACATCTATTATTAACATACTAATACATACTTGAGATCAGTGATATGAATAAGTACTTATCTAAATTCTTATTTTACATTATCTATATTAATGTCTCTAATAAGTGTTTTTTAACTAGTTTTTTAATGCCGAGCCGATTTGAATGCCGAGTGCGAAGCACGAGGCGGGCAAAGGTAGGTACCGAGGCAGGCAATCCCTCTTTCCACCAAGGACTACATAGTGCTTTTCTCTAACAATGCGAGGAAATGATGAAAAAAGCTAATTAAGAATATAGCACGAAATGCGTATTGAAAAAATACTTATGGAAAAAATCAAGAAAGTCAATAAGATTAATAATAATTCACGTTACAAGAGATTTTATTATTTACTTGTGCTCTTACATTTAAAAGGTGCCCTGAATAAAATTGTAATGATGGTGAAATTAATACATTCACATGCATGTATAATGTGGTATTTTTTATAAAAGATTAAACTCACGTATTTTGATTGCTCACGAAAACATGTTAACAGTGCACTTAACCGACATTCGTTGCACTAAAAAGCACAAATATGTAATGAACTCGATTCCTCAATACTAGATAACTATTCAGAACCAATTTTAACCCTTCGACGGGCAGAAAACATTCAATGTTTATTTAAATCACTTCACTTGCATTTACATTTTGCCGCCATTGCTATATATTGTCTTTCTTCTATGGGCTGCGTACCGAAACGCGCTCAGAGCACTCACAGCACCTTGCATCTCTTTTCCTCTTGAAAGTCGAGTCCTAAGAGAAATAAGGATGCAAGGTGCTGTGAGCGCTCTAAACGCGATTCGGAACGCAGCCATGGGCACTTCGAGTTCCACCCAACCGTTAAAAAAGTATAAATTAAAAAAAAACTTGCACACGCACTGTGCTGTGAATCGAACTGCTAAAAACACTGCAGCACTGTGTTCGGAAACGGGCGGTTTAGCTTCGCTGTATGGGATTATGCTTCGGCCCTTCTCATTTTTCATGTAATAGTGAGAAGTTTTAAAAAGTTACTGTAGCGGACAGAAATGGAATTTGCACTCCTCCTATTCGAAAAGGAGTACTTTGTTCTCCGTTTAGAGGGAGCAAAATGCGATTTTGCTCCCTCTCCATATCTGCCCCGCAAACAGGGAGCAAAGTAATATTTTGCTCTCTAGGGAGCAAAGTACGATTTTGTTCCCTGCTGCTACTGGTTCTCTCATAGGAGGAGTGAAAAACAGAGTGTGCAACACGGTAGTAAAATTATTTAAGCCTTGGGTGACATAGCTGGAATTCGTCACCCGCGCTAAAATATGCCATTTTGCTCCCTAGTCACACAATCTACTATTTTTACATTCATATTCTTACTAGGGAGATAAAACTTTTTTTTTTGCAGTTCAAGAATGATTGACTTTCTGTGCTCTATTTTCGAATGCAAAGCAAGACTTTCCGAGCATGTTTGAGAAAAACAAAACACACCTCAACCGTTTCCCCTCAGCAGCTCCATCTGAAGACGCTACTGCAGACTATCCCGTAACGCCCCAAACCTACCCGATTTGGTGTCCACATTCCACATTCGGAAGTATAAAGATTGCGCTCCTACTTCAACCCTCCAGAATCCCGCCGAGCAGCGCCCGAGCCGTATGGAGTATGGAATGTGTCTTGGTAAGGAGCGCAATCTTATCATCATCATCATCATCATTTCAGCCAAAAGACGTCCACTGCTGGACATAGGCCTCCCCCAAGGCTCGCCACTCAGACCGGTCCTGTGCTACTTGCTTCCACCGGTTTCCCGCGACCTTCACGAGGTCGTCGCTCCATCTTGTTGGAGGCCTACCGACAGCTCGTCTCCCGGTTCGCGGGCGCCACTCGAGAACTTTCCGGCCCCATCGGCCATCAGTCCTGCGAGCAATGTGCCCCGCCCACTGCCACTTAGATAAGGCTCGCAATTCTTCGGGCTATGTCGGTGACCCCAGTTCTACTACGGATATCCTCATTTCTGATTCTATCACGCAGATAAACCCCGAGCATAGCCCTCTCCATTGCCCTCTGAGTGATTTTGAGCCTTCTTATGAGGCCCATCGTAAGCGCCCACGTCTCGGAACCATAAGTCATCACTGGCAACACACACTGGTCGAAGACTTTCGACTTGAGACACTGCGGTAATTTGGACGAAAAGACACTGCGAAGCGTCCCGGACGCTGCCCAGCCGAGCCGGATTCGACGATTGACCTCTTTCTCGAAGTTGGACCTACCTAACTGGACTGTTTGTCCCAGGTATACATAATGGTCAACAAGTTCGAGCGCAGAGCCTCCGATTATTACGGGAGTTGGTACAACATGGACATGGACATGGCGCAATCTTATACGGCGAAACAATTCGATGACGGCCGAATTGGTCCAGTTGGTAGTTTGGTAGTGACCCTGCCTTCTGTTCCGATGGTCGCGGGTTCGAGTCCCGCTCGGGGCAAACTTCGTGTGATGAACACGAATGTTTGTACTCGAGTCATGGATGTTTAGTATTTATATATGTACCTATGTATTTCTCTATATAAGTATTTATATCGTTGTCTAGCACCCATAGTACAAGCTTTGCTTAGTTTGGGGCTAGGTCAATATGTCTGATATGTCCCAAGATATTTATTATTATTATTATTATTAATTGAAAACGTGTCCAGCGGATTTGATAAGCAACAAAACAAACTCTCCTTACAACCGTTTTCGCTGCGATTTCGCCTCAGCAGCGCCATCTGAAGGCGCTACTGCAGACTATCCGCCAGGCGCGGATCCAACCCTCAAAAAAGGTTGTGGGCACGTGCGAAAATTGCCTCCTAGGTGGCTTGACACTTGTGGCGACCGCAGCGCCCCCAACCTACCCAATTTGGTGTCCACTTCTGGAACTATAAAGATTGCGCTCGTTTACTTCGACCCTCCCTTAGATTAAGAGGGTTTACTCCCAAAGCTGGCAACGTCGCAAATATCTGTCAAATATTTCTTTGTTTTCATTAATTTATGAATATTACTTATTGAATGAAAATATGAATTATCGCTCTATGGTTGAATAAAACATTAAGTATGAATTGCAACAATTGTCCTTGGAACATGAAATTTTTAGGATTATGGAAGTACTATCTTTTGAAAACTTTCCATCGCATTTTCCATGCATTTTAATGTAATCTTATCATTTGACTGCCTAACCAACAAATATAAAACGAGATGCGTCATTCAACCATAGAATTACAACTTCTTTTTTAATTCAGTAATATTGAGAAATTTATAAAAACAGCGAAACATTTGACAGCTATGCGACGTTGCCAACTTTTGGGATAAGCCCTCTTAAGTGCCGGTTCATTCAAGTACAGTTGACGGACTCCTGGTCGTTAAATATGGCCGCCGAGCTGTCATTCCATACAAAAACGTCATTTTGTTCCATAGTAAAATATTTGACGTTAACGTTAACTTTAACGAACGGTTTGAATCAACCGAACCTAAGTATCTCTCCTAGATGCGCTATATAGCGTACCCTGGCCACAGCTCAGCTGTGGCAAACACGAAAAAGCTGTTGCGCCGATAAGGATAAAAAATCTATTACTTCTCTCATCTTTCACATTACGAAATGTATAAATGCATCCCGCTCGCACGCTGTCAGATTCGACATGCCATCCCCTTGGCGACAGCTCAGCTGTGGCAAACACAAAAAAGCTGTTACGCCGATAAGGACAAAAAATCTATTACTTCTCTCATATTTCACATTAAGAAATGTATAAATGCATCCCGCTCGCATGCTGTCTCTCCTCCATACCGAACCGAGCCGTCTTTACATTTTAATGTTTACGCGCGTACGAAGTCGTGGGCAACAGTAGTTTAGCACTATTGTTCCTCTAAATTTTAACCGTCAGTCAAAGTCGCGTGTGATAGCTAGTTATTAGAGTGGGGTAATTTTTTACCCACCTTGCCACCCCATGTACTTGACGCACACATACAAATTTTATATGCCTATCCCTTACCAGGGTACACTATATAGCGCATCTACGAGATACTTAGGGTGAGTTGATTCAAACCGTTCGTTAAAGTTAAATATTTTACTATGGGATAAAATGACGTTTCTGTATGGGATGACAGCTCGGCGGCCATATTTAACGACCAGGAGTCCATCAACTATGCATTAATCAACGTCAACTATGCATGGAGTGTGGAATGTGTCTTGGTAAGGAGCGCAATCTTATATGGCGAAACAGTTGAAAACGTGTCCAGCGGATTTGATGAGCAAAAATACAAAACACACTCTCCTCAAAACCGTTTTTGCTGCGTTTTCGTCTCAGCAGCGCCATCTGAACGCGCTACTGCAGACTATCCACCTAGGTAGCTTGACTGGAGTTGCGACCGCAGCGCCCCCAATCTACCTGATTTGGTGTCCACTTTTGGAACTATAGAGATTGCGCTCCTTTACTTCAACTCTCCATAAACTCACCCTTAATCTAAGCGAGCCGTGGATAGAAATGTCATCGGTCCACAGATTACAATATGGAGTGTGGAATGTGTCTTGGTAAGGAGCGCAATCTTATATGGCGAAACAGTTGGAAACGTGTCCAGCGGATTTGATAAGCAACAAAACAAAACACACTCTCCTCACAAACGTTTTCCCTGCGTTTTCGCCTCCGCAGCGCCATCTGAAGGCGCTGCTGCAGATTATCCGCCTGGTGGCTTGACTGGAGTGGCGAGCGCAGCGCCCCCAACCTACCCGATTTGGTGTCCATCTTTGGAACTATAAAGATTGCGCTCCTTTACTTCAACCCTCCATATACATCTGTCAAAGGGTGCGTTCCGTATCGCGAAAGCGCTCACAGCGTTCACAACGCTCATATTTTTATGTCCCGAATCGATTGTCACGCTCACGACCGTCATGGACTTAATATACCTAGATACTTGGACCCGATACTGAAAAAATTGCAACAATAGGAATTGAACTCTAGGTTTCATAGCAGGAGGTCCTTTTTAAATTTATAAAATGCTTGGGCTTGTTGAGAGGCCCCTCGACCATCTTTTATCTCTTTCACAAAATTGCTTTTTCTAAAAGCTGTGCTTCTGATTAGCATGCTTTTTTACCCGACTGCGCACCGCAAAGGAGGGTTATGTGTTTACCTGTCTATGTATGTATGTATGTATGTATGTATGTATGTTTGTTCCTTTGTGGCACACTAGAGATCAAACGCGTGGGTCGATTTTAATGAATCATACGTCAATCGATTCGTCTGAATTGCGCGAGTGTCACTGAAGATATGAAATTTATCAAAATTCAAAATGGCGGCTACCAGACGCCATATTGTACAAAATAAAAAAATAAAAGTCAACCAACTATGGCATGTGAGGTATCGTTGAATAGGTATTTAAAAATCATTATTAGGTTTCTTTGACCATTTTTCAGACAAAAGAACCGTTTATGATTTATAACGATTCAAAGTTCCTTTACTAACCACGTAAAGTAGGTACCTACCTATCCACCCAGTAGTACATCCGTTCGAATTAGCAACACAGGAAATAATCTAGACCAACGAGTCTTCAAGCAGGTCACGACGACTATAAAATACTTAATAATAATGTTTTTCATAAATCTCAAACTTCAATCAAGTACGTACGCATGTGCAATGTAGTGTACCAGTAGCGTCATCTATCCGTTGACTTGAAGACTTTTAGTTTCGTTATTACATTTAAAGTGTCAATAGTGTGTGTGATACAGTGAAATATAACCTAATTGATTATAGGTACCAATAAGGTACACTCTTCAGTACTCAGCGCTCGTAAATAAATAAAATAGCTACCTAATACTCTTATGTAGTACTAGTAGCGCCATCTATCGGTTGACTTGAAGAATTTTAATAGGTTCAGGCTTATGTAGCGTTTTGAGCCGGGTTAGGTCTCTAGAGGGATTAATAATCAGTAATTTAGATCATCGCAGCTACTTAATAATCCCCACGATAGCAACTCTCTCCATGAAATGACAAGATTGCGGAATTTACGGTCTTTTAATCCCTAACTAAAAATAATAAAATAAAAAAGTTAATTAAAAAAAACAAAAAACCCGACTGCGTAAAAACTAAAAAGAAAAAAACAAGACTACTTAGTTCAGTAGTAGCTAGGATTATGTTAAGTAATTGATTGCTATTGAGGAATCTAAAGATGCCTACAGTCGGGACCCATTTAAAATCTAGGTTAAAATGTTACAAATAATGGGTCCCGATAGTAGGCATCTTTAGATTCCTCAATAGCAATCAATTACTTAACATAATCCTAGCTACTACTGAACTAAGTAGTCTTGTTTTTTTCTTTTTAGTTTTTACGCAGTCGGGTTTTTTGTTTTTTTTAATTAACTTTTTTTATAAGCATGCTCTTGTCAGTCTTGATAAAAGCATGTTAAAAGCAATGGTACAGATACACAATATGCTCATTATTAGCATACATTCTCCGGATACACATTCTAGGTAAATTCTCTGTCCTGTCAGTGTTTCAGTGCAGGTCAGGTAGTGAAAAATGGAAAACCAAGTGGCCCTTTCCACAGAATTGAATCGAATCATTATTTTGGTTGCAATACAATGTGTCCAAAGACTTTTGTCATCACGAAAGAAAAATCGATCGATACTAACTAGCAAGCTAATTGGCTATGGGTGAAAAATGACAATGTGCTCGATTATTTTATGGATAGGAATAACCTTCCGAATCAAGAGAAAAAATCTCAGAATTTTCCGTGCCGTAGATTTCGCGTAAAAAAAAGAAATTGATCTTGCGTTATGACGATTCTGAGATTTTTTTCTCTTGATACTGATTTTTTTTCACTGTCCAAGTGAGAAAAAAATCTCAGAATTTTCTGTTTCCTTGGTCCAAGTATGCAGCACTACTTCTTGAAAAAATCAATAATGTCAATAGTATGAACACTTTTTTTCAAGAAGTAGTGCTGCATACTTGGACCAAGGAGACAGAAAATTCTGAGATTTTTTTCTCTTGATACGGAAGGTTATTCCTATCCTTAAAAACATAATCGAGCACATTGTCATTTTTCACCCATAGCCAATTGGCAAACCTGTTCACACTTGCTAAAAGCATGCCCCCTTCCACCAGCGCCGCAGGTAGCATGCTTAAAAATCAACGGCCGTGCGATTTTCTAGCATGCTCGAAATTAGCATGCTAATTATTAGCACTGTTTGGACACACATGCTTTTAAAAAGCAAATGCTCAATATTAGCACGCTGCGTGCTAATAACTATTGTAGCATATATCTAATCTGTACCATGAGCGTGCTTTTATGATCGTTCCGAATCAAAAACGCGCTCGACACGGTCGTGAGCGTGACATTCGATTCGGGACACGGGAGCGTAGTGAACTCTGTGAGCGCTTTTAGCGCGATACGGAACGCACCCAACTATTTTCTTTCCTGTCAAATCTGACACTGACATTTCGGATCAGAAATAAAATAAAGAATTAATTAAATATTTATTCAAAGGACAGAGCCAAAATATCAAATACAATATCGTATTATTGTGAATTAATAATAAATTATTTTTGACGACACAATCTCTCCGTATATAATATTCCATTAAAAATGTTAAGGACCGTTGTCAGATTGACGCCGGCTTTAATACCCATTTTAGACAGAAGAAATGAAAATGATCATAATTTATTAGAGCGAAAACCTTTATCGGCTTCTGAAACTGGTATGGACAGAGTCAAGAAAATGTTTTATGTAAAGTAAGTTTACACTGTAGTCATATTTATGTCTTGACTGTACTGTACTGTATCTAAGATATTACACATACATTCTGTGATGTCTTTACGTGTGTGTTCTTGCAGTGAATATGATGAAGTTTCAGTGGAAATGCGAACTGTTGTGCAGTCTGGATTGTGCGGCAGCTTCTTTGGAGCCTGTTTGGGGGGATTTGTCAAGTCAAGAGAGGCCTATTTATATTTCATAGAAAATAACCAAGCAACTATATTTAATTCACCTGGGGAAGCAAAGGTAAGAGTTATTCATAATGTAATTTGAAACTATTAAAATGATGCTCTACAAATACAATCTTTTTGACAAAAAGTCCAAGTGCGCCTCCGCAAACACCCCACATTCGCCTGGTGCGTTGCATATATAAATCCATAGGGTACATTAAGCTAGACAAGAGCCTATATTCGACTGCTTCACAGTCGAGGGAATACTTAAAATAATAACTTTATTTCTATTTCCAGAAAAAACTGCAAGAATGTGTGACATTAGGTTTTGCGAGAGGAGCATATCATTGGGGATGGCGGCTTGGAATCTTTACAGGAACATTTAGGTATATTTTTTCTGCCTTATTAAAAAAGTATTACCTGCCTGCCTTACCCATTACAATGAGAAACAAGTTGACAAACTATGTGAATTATTCATATATTATCCCTTTAAAAAACATAAATGTGATTAATAAGTGTTATAATGATGATTTCGCCAATAAAATAATGGAGATCTAGGTGCCAAGTTTTGCAATATTTATTTATTTTGCACTAGTGGATCCTTTAAACTTCATATCACCGAAAGGTATTTGTGGTTTTTTAGATTCTACTACACCATTTTTTTATTCCTTCTTAACCTTACCTGAAACAGAATTTAACAAGCATAGAATCAGGCAAATCGGTCCACCAGTTCTCGAGCCTTAGCCGGACAACTACTACTACTACAGTCTATTTGCGTCCCACTGCTGGGCACAGGCCTCCCATCATCATGAGAGGGTTTGGGCTATAGTCCCCACGCGGACCCAGTGCGGATTGGGGACTTCACATACATCTTTGACTTATTTCACAGTGCGTGCAGGTTCAAAAGTGGGTTCCTCTCGATGTTTTCCTTGCTGATTTACATTGTTATTTCTGATAAATGTACCAAGCACTATGTCAAAGTGAACATTTAAAAAAAAAAAGTAGGATTTAGAGGAGTTATCCACCTCTTTAATGAAATCACTTTTCGAGTGCAACTTTCACCAAGTGATTCTTCTTGTTGGAGGCATGTTAAAGAATCATATCACATTTTTATTTTAGACATATTACTTTGAAATGTGAATGAAAATGACATTTTCTCAAACATGCTCGGAAATGTTTGTGTTACTTTCAAAAGAAGAAGACGCGAGGCTGTCCATTGCTGGCCTTGGCCAGCAAAAACATTATTGTCGTGTGTGTTTTTTTTAATTCGCTTGAGACACCTCTGTAGAGAAACTGACAAATCCATGGAGGTAATAAGTACAACTTCCATGGCCAAATCATCCACGATCATGGAAGTAGTAAATACTGATGTGGGGTAAGTGCGCCTAAATTTATTTCGCCTCTGCCTTGTAAACAGCCAACTACTACTTGAGTAATATATATAGGTTTCGATATATTTATGTTAGGCGCACTTACCCCGTCCTGGCGCACTTGCCCCGACTGACCTTACGTATTTCCTCGCTGTTTGAGAAAAGCATTATATATACCTCGGCCGCAATTGCTATTGCCGGACTCGTACTAATAGAAGGCTGAGCGAAGCTAACTGACTCGTCCGACAATGCGCTACTTGGCGGTGCTCTGCAATGATGTACTATTCTTAATAGATATTAAACAAGATTGTTTCTGTTTCAGTCTCATAGCAACAACAATCTCAGTGTACAGAGATGAGACATCCGTTACAGAGTACATTTTGGCTGGAATGCTAACGGGGGCTATGTACAAAGCTAATTTGGGAATGGCTGCAATGTTGGTCGGAGCTGGCTTAGGTAAGATGATATCTAAATATGTATCAGCTATTCTCAGCATATATTAATTATAAAGTGATAAATATTTGTAATTTTCTTTGCAATTTCATTTAGATTCAGATTCAGATTTATTCAGTACATACATGTACAGTGTGTAGTACATTCAGATGGTCATACAAATATATATCCTTTGACATGTTACCTGTGCAGGGTGTTGCATTTATGCTATATACAAAAACAATGTCTTCCCCCTTTTTACAAAAAATATTTTATCTCTATTAACACATGTTATTCTAATTTTTCTTGTGGACTTATGTTTTTTACGTCACCCATGGCCGTAAAGTGTGATTTTCTGCCCGCTACGCGGAGAGAAAATCTCACTTTCTGGCCAAGGCAAGAAGTAAAACTTTTGACAAACCACGGGCGGTAATTCGTAAAGCCCCAGATCGCATATTTATGGCCCTCACCTTCGGTTCGGGTCACAAACACCTGCGATCTGGAACATTAACGAATTCACTGCCCTAGGTCTGTAATGTACTATTATAGAGATGATTGTGATCTTTTATCCTTTAATTGAATGCTCGAAACAGACTTTTAGTAATGATTTTGTTTAAATACTATTCCAGGTGCAGTGTTAAGTACTGTTGGTGGAGTCTTGGTTCTAGGATTGCTGAAGGTGACTGGTGTGTCCATGAATGACATCAGACAAGCAATGAACAAAATAAACGAAGCAAGGTTCTCATTATTTATTATTTAGTAGGTGTCATTTACTTGGTGGTTTCTTTTCTATATGTATTACAGCCAATAATAAGTAATAACATATGGACGAACGGTGCCTAACAGAATATGTCAAAATATATGGAGCAAACTGACATTAGAAAATACGTTCCAATATGCTAATAACGCCTCTTTATAACGAAGGCCAAACGTTTTGATGGGGTGATTTTTCTCCGGCTGATTGTGAATCCTTACTTATTAATAGATCAATTTATTTATTTATCAATGAGAGATCAATGATTACAGCTTATAATAAGTCTGTAGAAGAAGTCGCTCCTGTAACTTGAAAATTAAAAATAACGATCAAGTCGAGGGGCTAAATAAACAATACTGAATTAAAAAAAATAACATTTTTAGTAAAAATGTCTGTATGTATGTTCGGATTTAACTCGAAAACTACTGGTCGGATTGCAACAAAATTTGGTATGGGGATACTTTATAACAGTGGTCAACGTATAGGCTATTTTTTATACCGAATAAAACGCATAGTTCCCGCGGGAACGCTATTACTGAATTCCTCGCGGACAAAGTCGCGGGCAGGAGCTAGTTACAAATAAAGGAACGTAACTTAAGGATTTAAGGCAGTGACCCTCCAGTTACCATAACTTATCTACTCCGTATACTTACTCTCTTATTTATTTTCAGAGTGGACCAATTCAACCAGGCTAAAGAGAAGGCTGCAGAGATTAAACACGATTCTCTAACGAGACATCACGATGCCCTAGTACAAGATAAAGGCGAAGTAAAAATAGACAACCTTTAGTAATTACTTACAACTACTGTACATAGCGAATTATCAATTTAGTGTAAAAATGTCACTGTACAAAGTAAAGAAATTTATGAAAAAGAAACTTCAAGTTTTGTGACAGAGTTCATCCTTTGTTTTATAAATACATTAAGAAAAATCTGTGTTACTTTTACTGTCGGCTAATCATGAAAATGAAACCTTAACGTCGAATATTAAGCTTTACAGTAGGCATTGAAATCGTTTTTAAAACCATTTGACTATGGGGAAATTGCTTTAGACACAATTCATGTGATCAAGCAAAATAGGGCGAAACCTAATCCTGAACATAGTAAAGTTGTTTCCACTGTATGCTACGAGAACCAGACACCAGTAGATACGAGCACCGACCACGTCATTCGTATTTTATGGCCGAGTGGTTGACGACTCGCAAACCGAACGCGAAGTTTCCATCAATCTATAACATAAGTCATAAATTAATTAATAAAATTAATATACGAAACCCGCAACGGCCCAAAGAGGGCACCGCAAATGATTCGCCGCTAGAGACCCTTGAGGTGCAACAGTGTTGCCAATTAGCACATTTATGTGCCAGATTAGGTACATGGCAACAATTTCATATAAGTTTCATATTGACAGCACCTCAGTGGCGCCATCTGGTAAGTAGGAATACCGTGGCCCTCATTTAGATTAGACTTATTTATTGCATCCATATCCTTTTTTACATGCCAATTACAATCGTTTTCACTAAGGCAAAAAATTGTTTTATTTTCAAGATGACTTACTTGATCATTATTTTACAAAATTAGCATCTTGTAATATAAGATCGAAATGATTGCAAATGATCAAAAAAATTAACAAAAGGACAGAGGTAACCAAAAGACGAGCTGAAGAATGGAGAAGAAAAATACAAATTCAAAAGCATTTTTTTATTTTTGATGATATTGCACTATAAAACGTTTTCCAATAATATAAAAATAGGATCGATTATATACAAACATTTTGTGCATAAAAAATTTGAAGTCCATATAAAAGAAATAGTACTCTTAGATAAAAATGGTAAATGTAATTAATAATTATACCTAATAAATAACAGTTCATGCTCAATATTAACGAATGCTTTGAGTAAACAACATTTAAGAGTTACTTTACTTATATTATTGGCAAGCAGTGAATCAAACAAAGACTTGTTCGTTCAAGATTCAAGTATTATTAACACTATCGCGTTCTGCTATATCTTAACAGACATTGTCAAACCCAGATTTAGCTAGCTTTACTTTTTTTTGCAGCAATAATTTTGTCTGTATGTATGTATATCAATATCTGACAGGTATCTACAGGCCAGGTCAGTACGTAATATGACAGTTTTGGACTTTATTTTATTGTATTAAGATCCAAAAGTGTACACATATTAATGACCTTGACTGTTTGATAGATGTTTAAAAAAGCGCAACATAAAAAAAATACTTGAAAGTTAAATTACAATGATAAATAGTAATACGCAATAATGACCATTATTATTTGAATTCCTACTCTATATGCTAAGTTCGATTAAAAATTGCCTAAAATACTGCAGTATTTACAATCATCTAAAATACTCGATACATACTTGATTAATATCTATTACCAGCTCCTGCCCGCAACTTCGTCCGGAATTCGGTTATAGCGTCCTCGTGTGAGCTATGCGTTTTTCCGGAATCCGGCGGAAGTAGCCTATTTTCTTCCCCGGGACTCAAACTATCTCTATACCAAATTTCATCTCAATCGGATCGGATAATAGGGGAAGTTTTCGTTTTGCTAAAAAATGGGCTTACTTTTAGGTATTTTTTCTATATGCAACTTACGCTACCCAGACTAACAATTATTGAATATAACAAGTGACCTAAAGAAGACGGTTTGACAGTCTTGTTGTTAAGTATATGACAAATAAAACATTTCTTAAATCATCCTGAGCAATTCATTGATTAAATATATTTTCTATTTGCAAATATGTATTATGAGAAAAGAAAACTGTTGATATAGTTTTTATATCACCCTTGGCCGTAAAGTGGGATTTTCTGCCCGCTACGCGGAGAGAAAATCTCACTTCTTGGCCAAGGCAAGACGTAAAACTTTTGACAAACCACGGGCGGTAATTCGCAAAGCCCCAGATCGCATATTTATGGCCACAGATCGCATACATATTATTAGAAACCTGCGATCTGGGACATTTACGAATTCACCATCCTAGGTCTGTAATTTACTATTAAACGTGGATAATCCAAGCAGTAGTAGTAGTTTAGGCAGATTAAAGGTGTGTTTCTACTATTGTACTGTCTGTTCACGATATGTTGCCTGTATAGCATATGTTAAAAACAAAATACATCATGTACTAATTACGCTTACAAGTCGTATTATGTCATTTTAGACTTAAAACATTAGGGTTAAATATATGGAGGGTGGAATCTGTAAGGAGCGCAATCTTATACGGCGACATAGTCACAGAATAAGTAATAGTACTCGTACTAACGTACAGAAGACCGACTGCTAACAAAAAACCGGTTTGTGGCCATCCCCTTACATCGCATGCAGCGCGCTCTTTCGGAGGCGACGCCCTAGCGCTAGGGCTGGCGCACTGGAGAACATATTAAATCATGCGTCTAGAATTAGTACATCGGTTAGGTATAATAGTGTTATTAACAAAATATATATTTAAGTTACTTATTTTTTTTATTAAAAACACTTCTACACAGATGCTACAACGTAATTTATGAATCAGCTAAATTCAAAATTAAGACACAGTCACACAACTGCATTATCATAATATACTAGCCGTAGTCCGCGACTTCGTCCCACGTACATAGAATTTGCGTACGCGATGATACTATACTGTACATACATAGTTATTATTATTATTCTTATAGAAAAAAATTGGGTTGTCTTGAACTACCTTCATAGCAAATTTCATCACTTTACCGAGAACACACGCGCACGTGCATTCGCTAGCAGTGCGCGGCAACCACTAATCATCACGCCACGGTGCGAAGCCGGCGGGTACTTGTATCGAGCGCGAAGAAATCAAAGAGTGCGCCGCGCCTGACATAGTTGAAAGTGTCCAGCGGTATAACCGCTGCATAAAAATTCTGCAACGCACTTGTCTCACCCTTCCCACCCCCCGTTTCGTCAGCGTTCGCCTAAGCAGTGCCATCTGAAGGCGCTACTGCAGACTAGCCGCCTAGGTGGCGTGACATTTGACATTTTACAGTTGCGATCGCACTGCCATTGAATTATTCAGATTAGGTGGCACTGTTGGAAGTATACAGATTGCGCTCCTTTATCTCAACCCTCCATAATTAAATATAATACTTATTAAAATCACTGCGCTGTTTGGGACTTGGTGATCCGTTTGGCGCCCCTGTTGGGGGGGCCCTTCGGTTTAGCGAATGCCGGGCGATGGAGGTTCCTCTTTGGATGAATCTCGTCGTACAGGAATTCCTCTGTCAGCTCTTTTCCATCGTCAATCTCGATCTGTAGGTTAATGATATATGATATCTTCTTAAATATGTCGTTTCAAATCCATGACGTTTTTTATAGTCAACAAATTCGTGTGCCATTCTGCACACGAATTCGTCCGCGCCAATTTTTATACAAACTTTAAACTTCCTTTTTACACACCTAAGTGTGTAAAAAGGAAGTTTTTGATAAGTCAGTCGCAAAAATACTGAGCGTGTTATTAAGAAGATTTGCCTAGGTGTATAGTTTGTTGCTCTACTACCCGAAGGAAGCCGGGCAATGGCACTAGTTTAATATAAATTCAAGGTTCAGCGATAGAATAAAGCAAAAAAAAAACATTTTAATAACACTAGTATTATTGAGGTATTTGGAGTTTTGAGGCTTAAAATTTAAATTATACTTGATTTGGGAAATTCCAATAAAAAAACTTGTAATAAAACCACAGAATATTTAATAGTACGTTAGTACTCGTAGTGTAGTCGTAGTGTCTGTATGTTAATACAGAATGGCCTAGGAATCACCCGCCTGAATCTAGCCGGCGCGCAACTCACCCTTACCGTCATTTGTTTCATCCGGAGATTGAGACTGAATCAATGGCCCGCGTACTGGTACACACACATTTACAAGTGTACAGACGTCCTCGCATGCACACATACGTCCTCCTAACACGCAAACATTGACACTTCATTCGAATTTTATTGTGTTCGAAATCGTGCTTTTATAGGCCGTGTGATTAAACTCTGCGTACTTACCCGTTTTGCTACATCTAAGCCCATTTTTTCGATGATGTCTAGAAATTGTCCTTTGCAACTTGAATATAACATTCTCTCTTTGATGGAGCAGCTGTAGCCGGGCATTGAGTAGATGAAAACTGAAACAGTTACAAAATAGTACATTTTGATGCAAGTGCGAAAAGTTTGTCATTTTATCACGAGTCCCTACTTATGTTGGCGCGAGCAAAAGCGAGCGTCCATGTGGTCCCCTTCGTGACTGTGTTTGAACATATACAGGTGATACCTCGCCTGGTCACTGGGCACTTGGTCTGGCAAGCTAACCAGATATATATTCAACTTACCTATGCTCTCCATGTGGTCCCCTTCGTGACTGTGTTTGAACACATACAGGTGATACCTCGCCTGGTCACTGGGCACTTGGTCTGGCAAGCTAACCAGAGATATGTTCAACTTATCTATGCTCTCCATGTGGTCTCCTTCGTGACTGTGTTTGAACACATACAGGTGATACCTCGCCTGGTCACTGGGCACTTGGTCTGGCAAGCTAACCAGAGATATGTTCAATTTACCTATGCTCTCCATGTGGTCCCCTTCGTGACTGTGTTTGAACACATACAGGTGATACCTCGCCTGGTCACTGGGCACTTGGTCTGGCAAGCTAACCAGAGATATGTTGGCGGCTTTTGATAGATGAATCTTTTCTTCCTCTAGATCTGAGAAAAAAAATCGCATTTGGATAAAGTGAACAGACCAATTTAATGAGGGCAGTTGCGTATGAATTCGCCGCTAGAGGCGTTTGTGTGGCATGAGGTTCAATGTTGCCAATGTAGCACATTATTGTATGCTAAATAGGCAACACTTAAGGTTTGTGACACTTCAAGTATCTTAGGTTGCATCGCTTTTCCTCTTGAAAGATGAGTCCTAAGAGGAAAAAGGATGCAAGGTAGTGTGAGCGCTCTAAGCGCGATTCGGAACGCAGTCTTAGTGATATTGACATCAAACTATGAAATTTACAGCAAATCTAATACGACGGTAGCGCAATCTGAGAAAAAAACAATGTTACCGAAGGAGGAAAACTTTAATAAGCCCTTTCTTTTTGTCATTGAAATAGGCAAATGAGCTTATGTATTATATGCACATATGCATTTATGCGTGGTGGGCTGTGCAGCCCACCACGCATAAATGTTACCCTGATCAACATGTTTTCCTGATCTTTTTGTTCTGTCCTTTTTTTCTCTATTGTGTGGTGTTCAATAAAGAGTATCTGATTGTATTGTATTGCATGTTACCATAGAAGAGGTAAGATAAACTATATTTAATTACATTTGTCTCTGATGTTACTAATTTTCTTACCAATTTTAAACTGAATGTAGTTGTACGAGCCACGCTGCAAGTCAATGAGTGCTTGCTCGGCTGCCTCTGTGATGGGGAATGATACTCCACCCATAGTTGATTGCCTGCAATTATAAAAAAGTGTTTTGTAAAAGTGAAAGGTTACAATATAATACAATATACCACACATTCAAGGAACAGTACAGACATAATGTACCACAAAACATAATGCATAATACACAAGACATAATGTTACACAAAAGGTATGACATACAGCACAGCAGGCGCTCTTATCGCTTAATAGCGATCTTTGCTAGACAACCTTTGGATAGTGGAGATGAAGAAAAACTGTGATCAGTACTAAGAACAGAATATTCTATGTAAAAGTAAATGGAGAGCTACTTTTGCTGATGACCTGGCAGTCCTCACCAGTATTAAAAGACCAGAAGTCGCATCTCAAATTCTCCAAGAACACCTTATTAAAATACATGACTGGATGGCAAATTGGCGAATAAAAGCTAGCGCGGTGAAATCAAATCATGTAACTTATAGCTTAACACACCAAGATTGCCCGCCAGTGAAGTTAGGAGACAATATGCTACCGAAAACTACCGTGGCAAAATACCTTGGATTCCACCTTGATAAAAAGCAGACATGGAAAAGCCACATAGTGAAGAAGCGCGACCAACTCAACCACAAGTACAGATCTTTGCACTGGCTGTTAAACAGACACTCAAGATTATCTGTCAACAACAAACTACTTATTTACAAGATAGCACTCAAACCGGTGTGGACCTATGGCATCCAGCTATGGGGGACAGCAAAACACTCCAACATTGAAATACTGCAAAGGTTTCAAAACAGTGTACTAAGAGAAATGGCCGGGTCCCCATGGTTCATCAAAATAAAAGAACTACATGAAAATTTGCAAATCCCCACTGTAAAGGAGGAAGTGGAAAACCATATAAGATCTTACAGAAATAAGCTCCTTGAACATGAAAACAACCTGGCAGCAGGATTGTGCAATCCTTTAACTCTGAGACGGCTCAAGCGGCAGCACGTTTGGGAATTACATAACTAAACTGTACTAAGATGCGTACTAAGGTTGTGTGTGAAGAAGTGAAAAATCCACACTGGGCCCGCGTGGGGACTAGGATATCGCCCAAATCCTCTTGTGATGAGATCAGGTCTATGCCCAGG
Organism: Aethes cnicana; assembly: GCA_963971205.1. Classification (NCBI taxonomy): domain Eukaryota; kingdom Metazoa; phylum Arthropoda; class Insecta; order Lepidoptera; family Tortricidae; genus Aethes; species Aethes cnicana. The sequence goes on along the minus strand of OZ020276.1, from coordinate 6,629,042 downwards.
AGTGAGACGTAAATAGGTTATTGTGGTGGTGGTAAGCTTATTTATGACACGCGGCCCTGTGCCGCTTGGGTTTCCTCACGATGTTTTCCTTCACGGAAAATGCTCAGTTGTAAACTCAAATTGCATTTCGCACTTAAGTAAACCCAGAGGCCGAGCTGGACTCGAACCTCCAAATAAGCCCATGCCTTCGAAATCTTTCAACTTTTATATACGAAGTTAGTACCTAGAGTCCGTTCCATAGTTGGTGCTGTGGTCATTTTGCTGCAACTCTTTGAGGGCCTCCTCTCTCTCAGTTAGGGGCGCGGGGGCGCTGATGCCCGTCAAATGGGTTTTGTAGCCCTTTAAGGAGACTTCCGCCTGTAATGGCATGAATAAGATAAGTGATTATTCATTGAACATATTTATAAATAAAACTAGTCTGCCGGGCGATTCCCATACAAAGTTATTACTCTTTTTTTTGGTGTTCCCCATAATTTTTTCCCGTTTTTTTTCTTTCTAAACCTTCCCTGAATCACAGGGAATAAAACAAAAAAAAGAATGAGCTGAATCGGACCAACACTTCTCAAGCCTTAGGCAGACAATTCATTTTTATATATAAAAAGAAGAAGAAGATTCAATTGTCAATTCAAGCATTCGTAATTGCAATGTTTTGAAGCACTCTGAATGGAAATTTGCAAGGAAATATGAAAAATAACATTTTTTTTGTTCAAAATTCAAACTTCAATTTATTCAGTAAATAAATATCATCAGTGAAAAGGGCAGTGGGTAAACATAGTGAAAATCAGAATTTTGACAAAGAAGGTGTTTAGAAGAAATTATAAAATTCTTAATAGATAAGTCTGAACTATCTGCCGTGGTGGCCTAGTGGTTTGACCTACCGCCTCTCATGCAGAGGGTCGCGGGATCAAATCCGGCTCGCACCTCTGAAATTATTTATGTGCGAAATTCAGTTTGAATTTACCACTGAGCTTTTCGGTGAAGGAAAACATCGTGAGGAAACCTGCACGCATCTGCGAAGTAACTCAAGGATGTGTGTGAAGTCCCCAATACGCACTGGGCCCGCGTGGGGACTAAGCCCAACCCTCGTGATGAGAGGAGGCCTGTGCCCAGCAGTGGGCCGTAAATAGGCTGTATATATCTAAGTCTGAACTAACATCCATTCGGAGAAACTGGAGAGCTTTCATACATGCTCAAAACTCTTCGTTGGTATTTCTTACCTTTGTGGTAGCATGCATCTCATCTTTTATATGAGCTGATCCGAACTCCTGTTTCAGAGTAGCTTTTGTTGAGGCATACAGCATCTTATGCCTCACTGGAGCTTCATCGGGGGACCAGCTAAGCAGCAACCATTCATGTCCTAATGAGTTTGTGGAGTCAAACCTGAAAAAAATGGAGTTAAATCAATCAATCATTAAGCGCCATGTGAAATACAAAAGCCATCACTTAATTTTTACCAAGTTAATTTAATTATTGCCAAATTATGTGCATATAAAAAAAAAGCTATTCAACTATTCCGAGTCTGCCACCATAACTTGGTTTATGGTAGGAAATAATAGGTACATTGTACATTTTCTACATCAAACCTGTGTGCTATGTTATATGGGCTATTACATAGGTCATATATTGTAATGTTGTGCCAGTGAAAAGATTCATAGATTAACATACACATATTGTAACTTTTAGTACTAGGGTAATAGTTAGTGCACTTAGGCCCGGTTCCTATATCCATGAAACGCCTCGTTTTGCCTACGGACGGTTGATTTTTGACATTTGTTCCATACAGAATCTGTCAAATTTTAACTGTCCGTAGGCAAAACGAGGCGTTGTTTGGATATAGGAACCAGGCGTTAGTCTGTTCTGATCTTAATGTAAGGCTAGCAATAAAATAAACACAGTCAAAGTAAATTCAGTGTTCATTCTAGAGGACTTACCTGTACAACATGTAACATGGCATATCTTCTACTATCAATGAGGGCAAGTATTTGTCAAAATCCTGCTCCCATGTTCCCTTTACAGGCAGGTGCTTAGCCAGTGTTAACTGTTCTGTAATTTTTAATTTAATTTCTTAGCTTTTATTGATATGGACACGAATGATGTACTAAAGTAACAAAAAAAGGTGATTGCGACTTTACACTTTACCATTTTCAATGCTGATTTTTAATGCACGTATTTTCCCATCCCTGCATTTGTTGAAATATTTCTTCAAATCTTCATTTGCTGAAATACAAACAACTTCATTCATATTAAATAACAACTTTCTTTATTGTTCTTAATTTATTATTATTACTTGGACCTGGAAATCTCTGATTCCAGTTTTATGACTAACTTTTTAGTAAGTTTAGCCTGACTATAAGTAGGTACATATACAATGTCCATTAATGACTAAATAAAGATAACCACTGTCTGTAAATAAACAATGCTCATTGATATTAACTATTTGAATGTGAATCAATGACTTCATACATGTACAACAGAACTTCTTTATTGATTTTAAAAGTAGCGTAGCTAAACTTGTATAATTTTACAAACACAGGAGGACTGTAATGCTATGGAAACTAATGGAAATACTTTATCTGATAAACATCAATGAGTTAGGTAACCTGAAACAAGACCTCAACTGTTATATTAAGCTACTTATTAAACGATATCTATTTTAAGATATGAGTAGATGTGCGAATGAATCTAAGCGTGGGTACAGCTACATTAAAACTAGAATAAGAAAGTCGAGCGCTCGAGCGTTATCGGAACACAATATAAATAACTGACAAACCTTGAATGCCCGTCTGGTGAGACATTTTAAGCTTAAATAACCAGGAACTAATATGGTTATTCTAACTCAAAAATGTATCAGTTAAATTTTCATGTGTAAATATTTTTTGGAGAAAATAACAGTGACCTGTCAAAGGAGCAATGACACAAGAATGACACGAAACCATTTGACACTTTTGACAGTGACGTGTGGTGTACGCCGTGGAGTTAATAAGTACATTCCGAGCGAGTAGTGTAAAACGAAACAATAAAAATTTAGCTTATAGACGTGAGCTCGAAGGTGGCGTTTATGGAGGGTTCATATTCATATTCATATCATTTATTGCCAAACCATGGTTTTTACAAGATGTTACAATATTTTCTTAAGTACTAACATGGACCCTGTGAGGGTGCAGCAAAATATTAAAACTAAATAGACCTTAAAATCTAGATGTAAGTGCAACCGGTAAATAAGTATATATTAGCAAATATAAGCCCTATAGTTATGTTTGTTGTCACTATATGTATATGTATGTATGTACACATCTTTGTCATGGATATGGATATTTATTAGGTAGGTAATATCAGCGTTTTACCTACCAATAAAACGCTTATTAAGCGATAACCTTATTTGAAGTCTAGTAAAATAAACAATTGAGAGAAGCGAACTTGATTTCCTGTAACGAATCGGGCAACACTGGATACTCCTGACGTCACGACCTGTCCACCTTGGCGCGAATGGCGGGCGCGAGCGCGCGCGCACCGTGAGCCTGCCTCATTGGCTCTGCAATTTTTATTTCGTGATTTCACCAGGCAGGGATGAAAATATTAGGCTTCAAATAAGGTTATCGCTTAATAAGCGTTTTATTGGTAGGTAAAACGCTGATATTAAGCTTTGAACCGTTATTTGAAGCCTAATAAAATAAACAATTGAGAACTGTTTGTTATCGCCTGGTGGACAGGACGACGCCAATGTGACCAATAAATATAGGTATCACTAGTTAGTCTAGTAGTGAGTTAAGTTGAATGACAACAACTTTTAATAATATTCTCTTTATTCCATGATGAAATGGGAAGTATAATTTTCTACAACATTTTTAAATTTTCAGTGTGCAGGTTACAGTTGAATAATAAAATAACAGTTCATTCAGAACCCTATTACAGAATGTAAATAACAAAAGCTTGCATTAGAATAAGACTCACTTATTTATTAATACAGTATGTATAACATAAAGCCATGAGCGAATTTGAGTTTGAATTGTAAACAATACTTAATAATAATTTTATTTATTTATCATTGTAACATTATTACACAGTACCAATTCGGCATTTCAAGAAATTCTTAACAACTAGTTAGGTACATTCTATTTACATTTACGCCACTTTTATGAGTTACGCGACTTTAGTGACTATTATCCCTGAGATACTGTTTAATAACATTAACTTAAGTAGATTCGTCCAAGCCACTGGAAGGGCGAACAAGTCGCTAATATAAATAAGAATAAATGATAAATAACTTTTTTTTTAACACATTTATCCCATCAGACAATCCCATCAGGCAAATTTAAAGGCCGAAGCCATGCAGCCACACTTAAATCGTTCCCGCGCTTTTGTTAAATTTGATAACTGCGAATGGTCATTAGTCATTTCATACTGCGGCATCTAACTAGTAATTACTTCTTATACCAATAATTCATCTCGATTTTATCAGCTCTCTTCTTTTGATTTATTTAAGAAAAGAGGTAGAATTATATTAGGCAAGTCTTAGTGAGAATCTATTTTGTTTGAAAAAAAAAGTGAACAAAGAAACGTTCGGATACGCGCAACGCATCAGTACCGACGTGTATTTTTAGAAATTAAAATTATACGTTTATTTACCTTCTGAAAATGTTTTGTTTTTGTAAATTACTTATATTTCATACAATTATGTTATTTATAATCATTTTAAACTAAAGTTTTAATTTAAAGGAAACTAAAAGTTTTCAAATATTACCGAATAAATTCGAAATTTATCATTGTACTAGTTTCCGAACACACGTTTAGAAAATTGCCGCCATTTTTTATTCATATCTTTCTTCTTAATTTTCGACAAATTAATTTAAAGTAGGTAATTCTTTTAAAACATAAAATTCAAATAATCATTTGAGTGAAAGGAGTGAAGAAGAAATGTTATTTCATATTTTTCGTGTTGTAAGTATTCTTTGCAAGTTATGTGTTCTCGCTACTGAGGTGAAAAATTGTATGTGCTACTCGAGAGCAATTTCTTTTACTTCTCGTGTAGTGCCTTTGAGTCCTTCGCTAAGCTCAAGATTCTAAACTTGAATCACTCGCTATACGCTCGTGATTCAACTTTAGAATCTTTTGCTAGCTCAGGACTCAAACATGGCACTCGAAGCAAAAAACAATTTTGCTCTCTTGTTGCACAAATAACTATTTCACCATCTCGAACAAGTAGACTTTGCTGTCAGAAATCAGTGAGCAAAATCGTGTTTGTTTCACTGAGTGAGACCAGGTATTTTTTAAATTTGTTATTTTTTTAAATCCATTTATCCCATTAGGCAATCCCATCACGCAATGTTTTAGTTTAATGTGATTAATTTACTATTCTAGATCTCAAATTTATCCAGTAAGGTACGAAGAATAAACAAATAAAGGTACCTACTGAAAAACAAAACGAATTAAAAACTTCTTAAAATGTAGTTAAATCGTTCCCGCGCTTTTTCTTTTTTTCAAGTTTGATAACTGCGAATGGTCGTTTCATACTGCGGCATCTAGGTAGTACTAGTAACTTCTTATACTAAAATTCGAACTATCTCGATTATTATATTTTATTAGCTATTATTTTCATTTCTTTAAGAAAAAATATTAGGCAAGTCATAGAGCGAATCTTTTTTCGTAGAAAAAAAACTGAACAAGAAACGTTCGGATACGGGCAACGCATCAGTACCGCCGTGTATTTTTAGGCATTAAAATTATACCTACGTTGATTTTAACTTCTGAAAATCTTACAATTTTTAAAAATAGTAGATTGTTTACCAAGGGACTAAAACAAGCCATTATGACACGAGATGTTTAGCTGTAGCTAGTTCGAGTGTCATTATGGTTGTTTAATCACGCGTTAAACACTGCTTTTCACTTCCAATGCGAGGAAAAAAAACGAAGTTCCATACAAAATTACGATATTTATTATAACAAAGTAGATAACCGGCTACTTCCCGATGACCTAGAATCATGAAATTTGGCCAGAAGCAAGGTCTTACAGCACACGTACAGGAATAAATCTGATAACCGTAAATATTATATATTTTGGTGCAAAAAAGCCAATTTACTAATGCAAACTTATCATTTGCGGTTGGCGCAGTTGCCGTGTCTACTTCACCAACCGCAAATAATAAGTTTGTATTATTAAATTTGCATCATCAAGTTTGTAGGTACGGAACCCTCGGTGCGCGAATCCAACTCGCTCTTGACCTGTTTTTTATCACGTGATGTTTTGAATGATACTTATTTAGCCAACAGATTCAAACTTGAAAGCTATTAATATATTTTAAAACTAATTGAGTCATACATTATTAAATGAATTCACTTTAAATAAAACAGATTCATAGGTATTCGTAATCATTAAATCGTGTTTCACGAAATTAAATCGTTTTTTCACGCCTTAGAAATTGTCTAGGTTCACTGAAAATGGGGATAATCCTCCTTTCACAAACTCTGTGGTTGGCTGTTTAGGCGGGTTTCCAATGTAAATTAAAAAAAATACTTTAGTCCCTAGAGACTAAAAAAGAGCTTTAGTCCCGCCCGATGTGCAGAGACTAAAGTCACATTTTAAGAGCATGAGAAGTGAAAAGGACTTATATATCATCTAAGTATGTTATTTGTAATCATTTTAAACTAAAGCTTTAATTTAAAGTAAACTAAAAGTTATCAAATATTACCAAATAAATTCGAAATTTATGATTGTACTAGTTTCCAAACATACGTTTAGAAAATTGCCGCCATTCTTTCTTTTCGACAGCTAACTTTAAAGTAATTCTTTTAAAACATGAAATTCAAGTAATAATTTGAGTGAAAGGAGTGAAGAAGATGTTATTTCATATTTTTCTTGATGTAAGTATTCTTTGCAAGTAGGTAGAGATCTTCTACTATCTAAAGTCCCGCGCCTTCACACTTCAAAATGCTTCAATTTTGTTTTTATTATTTAAAAAGCACCACCAACACTCTTAACGCATAGTTGATGACTGTCTCAGCACGCACACATGTGCTGAGAGTGTTGGTGGTGCTTTTTAAATACATTGAAGCCTTTTGAAATGTGAAAGCGTGGGACTTTAGATAGTAGAAGATCTCTACCTTTTATGTGTTCTCGCTACTGAGGTGAACAAAATTGTATGTGCTACTCGAGAACAATTTCTTTTACTTCTCGTGCCTTTGAGTCCTTCGCTAAGATTCTAAATTAGAATCACTCGCTAGACGCTCGTGATTCAACTATAGAATCTTTCGCTAGCTCAGGACTCAAACATGGCACTCGAAGCAAAATTAATTTTGCTCTCTTGTTGCACAAATAACTATTAGTTGCACGATTAGTCAATTTGTAGGGATTTTTTTGATAATGAAACTCAAACATGGCACTCGAAGCAAAAAACCATTTTGCTCTCTTGTTGCACAAATAACCATTAGTTGCACGATTAGACAATTTGTAGGGATTTTTTTGTTAATGAAAACTGACTTACTTTATTGTGGTGCACTTTATTTAGAGTGCAAGTTAGTATTTTTGTTTTACAAATCATATATCCGATGTACGAACCACATGTTTGGTGTGAATTTGATAAAAAAGGTTATCTCGTTTTGTGTCATTTTTTAGTATTTTTTGTAGGACATGTTTTGTTAATCAATTGGTTTTTTTGCACAGCCTTCTTCCTTCCTTTTTCTGGTAAGTATGCATTCAGTTAATTAACATTAAAAATTAACGTAGTTACTGAAGTTTTGACCAGTGTGTGTTGCCGTGGTGTTGCCAGTGATGACGTGGATCAGAGAAGTGGGTGCTAATGATGGGCCTCATTAAAAATCCCCATTGTCACTCAAAGGCAATGGCTATAGGGTTGCTTTGGTATTCTCTACGTGAAAGAATCCTTCTTTCAAACTTTCAACTTTCACTTTTCTCGTAATAAAATATATCATCATCGTTTAATTCGAAAGACATCCTCTGCTGAACATAGGCTTTTCCCAAAGCTCGCCACTCAGACAGGTCGTGCATTCCTCATAGTAAGTATCTCTCAAAGGGCAGTGAAGAGGCCTATCCTGAAAATCGCGGAAATCCAGAGTAAGAGAGTAATACATATATTAAACGGCTCTTAATCAAAGACAATTTAACTTGTGCCGTTTAATTTAGTTACACGTGACAAGGTCCCCAACATCTGTTCGCCGTTACACAAGTACGTAAGCCGGGGTTTAACGTATTTAAAGCCGTAGCTTTGTCAGCCCCCAGAGCAACAGGTAAAGCTTGATTCATTAAAAGTATTGTACCAACCGACGAATTGTACGGTCTGAAGCACATGAGAATAAGAAGACCTAAGGGCATGTGAAGGTAATTTATCATGGCTTTGGTTTGGCAAACGAGCACGCAGACCACTTGATGGTGGTCATTATGCCCCATTGACATAAAAATTACAAGATTTTAGTCTGCTTTGTCTATTGTCTTAGGGCCGGTTCCTATATCCACGTAACGCCTCGTTTTGCCTACTTATATTTGACGGTTAAAATTTGACAGATTCTCTATGGAACAAATGTCAAAAATCAACCGTCCGTAGGCAAAACGAGGCGTTTCGTGGATATAGGAACCGGGCCTCAATGAAGATGTACCCTACCTACAGAATAGGTACATTTGTAAGTTACCTAAAACTTCTTAGTGTTTGAAGTTTGTACCATCTACTTTAAAGATAAAAAAATGCGTTGAGTGACCCGAGGACCAAGATTGAATGTGACATATGCTTTAGAATATCTGTATTTTCAGTAGTATCTGTGGTAGTCATCAAGAGAGATGGTCAATAAATATGTTTGCATTTGTACCGGTGTGTTTTCTCAATAAGTTTCCTACATCATACAATACATGGTGTCAGGTGTAAAGACTTTAAATGGTGGAATTGTAAAATACTGTAGTGAGAAAGATACGATACCTTAGTGGAATAAAGTATACGCCGTGAAGGATTCTTTGTGTTGTCGGGAAAAATGGCGGATTCGGAGGCAAAAGCAAAATATCTCAGTGTTAATATACAACCACCCACCGGTCATAAAGTACAAGACGCTAGTTCGTGGATAAAATTTAAAGAATTGTTTGATATTTACCTACTGGCTTCGGGCCTTAGTACAGAAGATGATGCAAGAAAAATTGCAATATTTCTTAGCTGTGCGGGAGAGGAAATCCTTGACGTCTGGATCAGTACATGTAAAGAGAAGGTCACCACATGGATAGGTCTCGTGGAGAAGTTGGATGACTATTTTGGGAAGAAAACCAACACAGTTGTAAACAGTTACAGGTTTTATAACCTAAGGCAGGATGAAGATGAGCCAATACAGCATTTTGTTATGAGGTTGAAAAGTGCTGCTAAAATCTGTGACTTTAAAGAAGAAGATAGAATGGTGCGGGATATGTTGGTTATAGGTTTGAGAGATGCTAACACTAAAGAGAGGTTACTAAGAGAAAAAGATTTGAAACTGGAAACGGCAATAGAATTGTGCAGTGCAGTCGAGCAGAGCAGAAATCAAGTAAAGGAGTTGGAACAGAAATGTCATGACTTAAATATTATCAAAGAAAGTTCTGCAAGTAAACATAAGGATACAAATCATAGAAATAGAGTGATAAGCTGCAATAAATGTGGAAAGCAGCATGAAATAAGAAACTGTCCAGCATATGGAAGGAAATGTGCAGTATGCAATGTATATAATCATTATGCAGTAATGTGCAGGTCTAGGAAGCAGAAAGAAGCAAAGCGTGGTTTTCAGAACTATGGCCGGCAGTCAAGGCCAAAGGTTGATGGGATAGAGGAAGGTTTCAAAGATAGTGACTGTAGTTCAGAAGAGTTTGTGGTGGACTCAGTAAGTAGTTATAATAAGTTACAATGGAATGAATTAATTAATGTTGAGGGTGTTGATGTAAACTTTAAGCTGGATTCTGGTGCAGACTGTAACACCTTGCCACTCAGTTTGCTTGATAAGTTAAAGGTAAATAATATAAAACTTAGTGAGCCTACAGTGCTAGTAGTATATAATGGGCAAAAGATTAAAACTCTGGGTAGTATAGAGCTGAATTGCAGGGTGAGAGATCAAAAAGGTTGCATCAGATTTTGTGTTGTAGATATGCAGGTGCAGCCAGTGCTGGGCTTACCGGACTGTGTAAAATTCAATTTAATACGAAAAGTTGATGGCTTGTTTTCGGATGATAAAAGTAGGTTTCTACAAGAAAATCAGGATGTGTTTACAGGTCTAGGTAACATAGGGACATATACTATAAAACTAAAAGAAAATGCTGAGCCAGTTATAAAACCAATAAGGAGAGTTCCACAAACTATAAAGGAAAGGCTTAAAGATGCATTATCTAGTTATGAGAGTAGGGATATAATTGAGAAAGTAGAGGGACCTACTGCTTGGTGCAATAATTTAGTCATCGTAGAGAAACCAGACAAGTCGTTGAGGTTGTGTCTAGACCCTAAAGAGTTAAACAAAGCCATTCTTAGGGAAAATTACCAAATTCCCTCACCTGAAGAAATATACAATTCACTTGCAGGTAAAAGCGTCTTCACCGTATTAGACCTCAAGGATGGCTTCTTTCAAGTGAAGCTAAGCGATGAAAAGGGACTATGCACATTTGGAAGTCCTTTTGGAAGGTATCGGTTCAAAAGGATGCCTTTTGGAATATCTTCTGCCCCAGAGGTAATGCAGCGAATAAATAACACCTTATTTAGTGATATACAGGGTGTACATGTTTACTATGATGATATCATTATTGCTGGGGATAGTTTAGAGGATCATGATCAAGTTTTAAAAAAAGTAATGGACAGGGCTAGACAGCACAGTGTAAAGTTTAATCCAAATAAAGTGCAGTATAGGAGTGATTTTGTCAAGTATGTGGGGTTGCTAGTCTCAAAATCGGGTATAAAACCTGATCCTGAGCATGTCAAAGCTATAGTGGACTTAGATGAGCCTAAAAATATCAAAGACTTGCAAAAATTTCTAGGAATGTGTAATTATTTAAGTAAATTTATTCCAGAGTATACAAAAACAACTGAGAGACTTAGAGACTTGTTAAAAAAAGATGTTATTTGGGACTGGGGTATGGCTCAAAAGCAAGCGTTTAAAGAAATCAAGACTAAAATCTGTACAGCACCTACGTTAGCTATCTTAGAAAAAGAAGGGGTACTGACATTGCAAAGTGACAGTTCTAAAAGTGGAATGGGTGCTTGTTTGTTACAAAACGGTAAGCCAATCTCTTTTTACTCAAGGTGCTATACAGAGTGTCAGCAAAGATGGGCCCCTATAGAAAAAGAGCTTTTTGCAATTTGTTTAGCGATGGAAAAATATCATCAGTTTGTATATGGGCGCAGAATTATTGTGGAAACTGATCATAAGCCTCTAGTGGCCATCATGAATAAAGATATCAATAAAATCTCAGCAAGGTTACAAAGAATGGTCCTCAAACTTTTAAAGTATGATTTTGACATAAAATACATTCCAGGGTCTCAAATGTATGTTGCGGACTTTCTATCTAGGCATTTTAACTTTACAAACAAACAAGAGGAACCTATGTTAAAAGAGTTAGTACACAGTGTAGAGTCAGAAATAGTTCATGGTTTAGAAAAAGATTTGCAAATATCAGATAGTAAATTAAAAGAGTTGCAGTCAAAAACTAAAAGAGATGGGAATTTACAACTAATAATGACATGGTATAATTCAGAATGGCCAAAAAATGATAGAAGTATATATGGGACAGAGTTAAAAAAGTTGTACAAGTTAAGAAATTATATTGGAGTAAAAGATAATGTTGTGTATTTTGAAAACAGGGTGCTAGTACCTAAAAGTCTAAGAAAAGAAATGATAAGCATTATACATACAGGTCATGCCGGGGTTGTGAAATGTAAAAAAAGAGCTAGGAAAATATTGTACTGGCCAGGAATGTCGAGTGATATAGAGAACTATGTGTTAGCCTGTAAAAGTTGTGAAAAGTATAGAGTGTCAAATTGTAAGCAGCCTCTTATATCACACGAGATTCCTGACCTGCCTTTTATTAAAGTAGGTATGGATGTGGGCCATTTTGCAGGAGAAGACTATCTTGTAGTTGTGGATTATTTTTCTAAATGGATAGAAGTGGCTAAATTGAAAAATAAGACTGGCAGCTACATTATATACAAGTTGATGAAAATGTTTAGTACACATGGGTTTCCCAAGTATATAGTCAGTGACAATATGCCATTTGGTAGTCAAGAGTTTAAAAAATTTGCAGAAATGTATGACATAGAGTTGGTCAAATCAAGTCCGCATTACGCTCAATCTAATGGATTATCAGAAAAAGCTGTAGGGATTGTAAAAAATTTAATGAAAAAATGTAAAGAAAGTGGAACAAATTTTGACTTAGCTATGTTGCATTATAGGTCAACTCCTGTGGCAAACTTGGATTATTGCCCTTCAGAGCTGTTAATGAGTAGGGTGTTAAGAACAACATTACCATGTTCAAAAGAAACACTTAAACCCAAATTGTGTAACAATATTAAAGAAAAAATGGTAGTTAACAATGAAAAATCTAGGCATTATTACAATAAAACTGCCAAAGAAAAGAAATCTTTAAAAAAAGGGGAGGATGTGATTATTCAAGACGTAGGAAACAGTAAATGTTGGTATCCTGGTAAAATACAAGATGTAGCAAAGGAACCTAGATCTTTCATTGTTAAAAATGTCAAAGGCAATTTAGTTAGGAGAAATGAAAAACATATTAGACCAAGTAGAAATAAGTTTATTGAAAAGAAGGATGATTTGTTAGACGGGTCAGTAATGAAGCAATCAATGTTCTGTAACAATAATTCAGAAGATCACTTGGAGTTTCATGAGCCAGTGAGTAACACAGCGGGAGATCAGTTACCCATTGTTACTAGAACGGGGAGGCTGGTGAAGAAACCAGCATACTTGAGAGATTATGATTTAAATTAAGAATTATGTATCATAAGCGGGGGATGTGACATATGCTTTAGAATATCTGTATTTTCAGTAGTATCTGTGGTAGTCATCAAGAGAGATGGTCAATAAATATGTTTGCATTTGTACCGGTGTGTTTTCTCAATAAGTTTCCTACATCATACAATACATTGAATTCCCCTTTTCTGGAAATTTTACCGACTTTCTGAACACAACTTAGTTTGGCAGCAGGTGCTACTACCAGCTAAACATTTTGATCCCATCGAATGCAGCTACCTACTTCTTTTGCACAATAAAACTTTTCGAAATATACTTATGCGGATAAATCCCGCTAGGGGCAAACATTGTGTGTTGAGTACGAATGTTTGTACTCGAGTTAGGATATTTAGTATTTATATTTTGTATGTATTACTTACTCTATATAAGTATTTATATCGTTGTCTAGCACCCATAAAATAAGCGTTGCTTAGTTTGAGGCAATGTGTGAAATGTCTCAAGATATTTATTTATTTTTTATTTTAAATATTTCACAAAAATCATCTTCATCATTTTCCTCCGTAGACTCTGCTTTATAGGTAGAAGATGCCCCAGCCTAAAAGCCAGCCATAAAAGCATGAATAATAAAATATCATAAAGAACACACTTTTACGAAAATTTCAGCCGTTTATAAAACTCAAAGACATTAATTACCAATTTGAATGGCATACCTGTCCTTAAATGAAAAGCTAAGAATAAAACTTATATATGCCGGTTCTTATATGATAAATATTATTTACGCTGGTTACTAACATTCTAGGGGGGCGTTCAAAATGTAATTCTAGAGCAGGCTGTTCTAACTACAGTTTTATAAGTCGACCTTTTTTAATTTTGTTGTTGTTACAAGGCTAGAAATTAGTAAACTCAAATTAGGTAATCAAATTAAAGGGAAAAAAACTGTTCTAGTGATAACAGAATGTACTATTGTTAGAAATCACGTTATGATAACGATTAATCCATGGTGTGAAATATGATGTTGATGACAGGCCTATTTAAAAATAAAGAGCAGAGCACTCACTATCTGTGAGTATATTATATGACATCATCCGTTTGATAACATTGATAACATTCATCGGTTTAATGCCAACTGTGTATTTACATGGATGATGAAATTTTTATATCTTGCCGTGTAGCTACTTTTATTAAGCGTCTTCATCTTAGGTCATCATCGGAATCAGTGCGTACCTATGTAGGTATCCATGTGGATGGAGCGAGTTCAAGTGAGGTGAAAAAACCGGCCAAGTGCGTGTCGGGCCACGCGCAATGTATAGGGTTCCGAAGTTGACGATGCCCACAGTACCTTTCTAAGACTTAGCTAGGCTGCGGTATGGTGTGCCCGCCGCCCCTGCCGCTCGAGGAAAATCATTGGTTTTTTAATTATAGTTACTATAGTTATTAATGATTTAGAAACGATAATTAAAACTACTCATGTGGCTCATAACTTGAAATTTAGAACCTGTTTTACATAGATTCAATGTTATATTAGTAATTTTCAATGGTATGTATAATGAAATTTTACTTTTCCGTGCGCATTTTATAAGTTGATCGACTATGACTTTTTTTTCGTTTTCCTCTTCAGGTGGCTCCACAGTCCAGCCGCCATTTTTTGTGATCTGACCCCTCTAATAACACTTGGGTTGACAAGACGATTCTAATGATACCTCAATCATGAAAATCGGTTCAGCCGTTTGGCCAAAACATGGTAATAAAGAAAATTACAAAACATATACATATAGATAGATAGATGGATAGATATTCACGAAAAACATTACCCTCCTTTACATTCGGGTAGTAAAAACATGATTTGTAATGATTTTATAAAGTCTAATAAACCAAAATGAGAAAATATTAGGCAATAGGGATGACGACAGGGTGAAGAAATCGAAATTCTAATAAGTCCGTCAGTCAAGTAATAAAAAATTATTAGACACGTTTTTTTTGTTTTATCAAATTTACAAAGAATGAATAAGTTAAAACGCATTAAAGTTGGAGAGTAAAGGATAAATCGTACCTAACCGTGACGTCACGCGACATTTCAGCTCAATATATCTCCGTATAAGTTTGATTACGTGAAAAAAGAAAAAATACGTGTCCAATACTTTTCAATAATCTTCCTGATAGACTAAGGAAAAAAAGTTGTCGTCATCCCTATTGTAGTCATCAAGTTATTAAGTCATCAAACAATGAAACAATGATTGTATTAAATGACGCCATTTAAACAAACCTACATAGTCAAGGCATACAAATTATTTGGTTACAATATTTACACGTCGTCTGAGAGGCTTTAGCGTGACAGACTCCCGACTATCCATACTAATATTATAAATGCGAAAGTAACTCTGTCTGTCTGTCTGTCTGTTACCTCTTCACGCTTCAACCGCTGGACCGATTGAGATGAAATTTGGCATGGAGAAAGTTGGGGTCCCGGGAAAGGACATACGCTACTTTTCATCCCGGAAAAACGCATAGTTCCCGCGGGAACGCTATAACCGAATTCCACGCGGGCGAAGCTTCGAAATCGCGGGCAGAAGCTAGTTTGTTATATGTAGATATTTATGTCACATTTAGAATGTTAGTTTATTTGTCATCATTAGCACGCAGTGTGGGTCATGGATACATAAGGAGTAGAGATCTTCTACTATCTAAAGTCCCGCGCCTGCACATTCCAAAACGATTCAATTTTTTCATTATTATTTAAAAAGCACCACCAACACTCTCAACGCATAGTTGATGGCTGTCTCAGCACGCACACGTGTGTTGAGAGTGCTGGTGGTTCTTTGAGACCAAGCTATATCAATTTGTCGAAAATTTGTTGAAAACTGCTGCATCAATGAGCTACTGTTCTGCAAAATTCTGAAGCAATAACAATGCCTATGTATTAGGTAGGTATTTCATGATACTATATAAAACAAATAGGTACTTTTACTGAGAGTCAAATAAAACGTGTTAAAAAGGCTTGACCCAAATGAAGTTAAATTTCCTCGTTGACATTTTAAGTGCTCGTCTGGCAGGATGGTGGCGTTGTGTCTAAAATTCGTGCAATGTCAGGAAATAATTAAATATCACGGTATTACATTTCTATCCTTTTCCAGGTGAATTTAAATGTCAACAAAAATAAATGCAATTTAGTTGCTTATTTTGTCGCTCTCTCTATTAAGTAGGCACCGACTTTATATTTCCAATGTTTTTACTCATTGACCTATAATAACATATGGACGAACAGTGCCTAACAGAATTTGTCAAAATATATGAAGCAAACTGACATTGATGTGTGTGAAGTCCCCAATCCGCACTGGGCCCGCGAGGGGATTATATTATAGCCCAAACCCTCTCGTGATTAGAGGAGGCCTGTGCCCAGCAGTGGGACGCAAATAGGCTGTAGTAGTAGTAGTAGTAAACTGACATTAGAAAATACGTTCCAATATCGTGTATGCGTCATAGACGTAAATAATATAGACCCGGTCTAACGTACACGTAATATGTCCCCACTTCCACGGTGTCCAATCCAACGTTCTGTCACCAAACGTGCGTGACAATAAGCGTTTTAAAAAAAACTTTTTTCGAAACTGTTTCTCAGTATCTAGAAACTCGTCTCGTTGTTGAAAAAATGTGACCCAGGTTTAGTGTCACGATATAAGTTTAAGTTTGGATTGGACACCAATGAAGTGGGGAAACATGACATGTATCTACGTTAGGCCGGGTCCATACGAAGTATTATTTATGTCTATGGTATGCGTTCAATAATGTGTCAAGATTAATATTTTTTACAAAAGTAAACCTAACGCTATAAGACTTAAGTGTCAAATTTACTGAGCGCCAAACGGGTTTTGACGGGTCATTTTTCTCCGGCTGATTGTGAATCCTTACTTATAATAGATCAATGTTTTAACTAGCTTTTCCCCCCGCGACCCCGTCCGCGTGGAATTCGGTTATCGCGTTCCCGTGGGAACTATTGGTATTTCGAAGATAAAAATAGGCTACCTATGTTCTTCACCGGGACTCGATTACAAAACATTACCAGATACTAGCTACTGGTGATAGATTGGCGATTTGGCCTAAAAAAACTAAATAGTTTTTAATGGGAGAAATATAAAAAGAGACATTAGAAATATACTTATTTTAGGGTCTTCTTGTTCAGATATATAAAACTACACATCAAGATAATGAACATCATCGGGAAGAAATAACCGTCAATCACATTTCGCCTGTAATCATTTGGGGTTCACATAATTTTATCAAAATTATTGGCCCGGTCAAATTCGTATCACCCGAAGGCAATTCCCATACAAAGTTATTCGTCTTTTTTTTAGCTGTTTCTTAACACTTTCCCTGATTTTTCTCTTTCTAAACCTTTCCAGAAGCCCAGGGAATAAAACAAAAAAGAATCAGCCAAATCGGTCCAGCAGTTCTCGAGCTAAGGCTCGATTGATGAATTGCCGTGTGTTAGTCTGGCTAAGGCCAGACTAACACACGGCAATTCATTTTGTTATACAGAAGCCTAGGTTGGTCCGGTGAACTTCGTATCACCACGGAATACTTTTTTTTAGTTGTTCGTTTAGATCTTTCCCAAGTTTTTCTTACTAAACCTTCCCAGAATCGCGGGGAATAAGACAAAAAAAGAATCGGCCTAATCGGTTAGGCAGTTCTCGAACCGTAGTAGCGGAAATTCATTTTTATATAGAAGAAAGATGTTTAACTTCAATTATTTTTATACGTTTTCTGCGACCGAGTTTTGAACATAGGTAAGTACATTTCGGTTCTTGAGAAGAGTTCGTAATGTGCGCACTATGTGAGCAACTGAAACTGTGACATGTTACGTAGAGATAAAGTCACAGACCTTCTCGTTAGCTCTCAACTGCATTTTTTTCAATTTCACCATATTTCGTTATTTACTAAGCAAAATAATACAAAGGGTGTATTTACGAGAAGCTTCGTCGGATTAAGAACCACAACGACAAAGTCTCCAACAATTATCTCCGTGAAAAGTTCAAAACCGTAACACATCACAACAAAAAAGAACTAATTAATATCCACCAAAGGCTTCGTTAAAATCTCAAAACCCATACATAAATAACAACTCAAGAATTAAGCTTAACTAAAATTAAGCTATATTTTGATGTGATATCACATTAGTATATAGGTACTGATGCATTTCACCCCATAACCTCTGCGATCTTTTTTTTTACCATTCGCCCGAGGCGGGGGGGCAGGTGGTTATGTGGTACTCGCCGACTAGAGTGGCCGGAATACCCACTAAAACCCCAGCGATTCTCCTCCGCGCTGTGTGCGCGACGGCTGCGGCTGCGGGATCGCGTTGTCGCATTCTACCGCAGCCCTCTCAGCGGGCCCGTTGTGCGGGCCCTCCTCCTCCGATTGAGCGCCCCGGGAGATTATCGGGGCGCTCAGACTCAGTGGACATCAAGTGGAAGTTGTGGGGCTGTGTTATCAGGCCGCTTACCACTTAAGCACTTGGACAACGATTGCCACTCCACTAGAGCCTCCTAAAAAAGGGATTAGCATATAAGAGTCCTGGCTTTGCGAGCTACGTGGCCCGCCCATTCCCACTTGAGTCCAATTTGAGTCTAGCAATCCTGATGACAACATCAGTAACCTTGCTTTATTTCCTTAGCCATATGTTAGTCTTTCTATCGCATAAGGAATCACTAGTTTTCTTTCTATTGCACGCTGAGTTACTTGAAGCTTGTTAATGGCATTGCTGGTGAAGACCCAAGTTTCAGCTCCGTAGGTGAGAACTGGGAGAATGCAGGAATCAAATATTCTCGCTTTTTGTTCGGCTGTGATGTTCAAAATTAGAAGGCAAACTTTAGCTTAGAATAGGCAGCCCACGCAAGACGTTTCCTTTTTAATTAAAAATGATAAACTGATTCTAACTAGTTCAAAGTTGTTTTAGGTGGCAGCTTCAGTTGCTCAACTCTGTTTTTGCCCTTACAAGGAACTCTCGGCGTGAAAAATCATAAAAATTCCCTTTCCCGTGACTCGACTCTGCACACAAAATTAGCTTTTATCGTAATTTAGTTGCGAGTGGCAATTTTCCAGCGGGACAGCGATCATTAGTACTTCAAAGCAATTTGACCCCATTTATTCAACACCAAGTAAAATGGTGTCGTGTAAACTGAAGATTTACGATGAAGTCATTACCTTTTATGGGCCATAATTGATAGAGATAACATCTTGGGCCACTGAAATTGCAAGGTAAGTTTTCAAGAACATTGAACTCAAAAGACGTGCGCTTAGAGTGTACACAATTACCGGTACTACAATAAACGACCTGCGTCGTAGTTATTAATTATGTATTTTTATAGGCCAACGACATGCGAGCCGTCTTTCATGTTTTACACAAATATTTTATACATTATTTGGTGATTATCCGAGTACCTAGAAGTTATAGAAGAATGCCGAAACGCGGGTGTATTTGAGGATTGGACATTTTTGACTATAAATAGACGTATGCATGCTTTTATTAATATTAGGTGTAAGAACCGAGTTAAACAGGCATTGGCGAGGGTTCCGTTTTTTATTTATTTTCTATTTTATTTGAAATACCTAAATAATTTTTGGTCTAGTAGTTTCGGAGATCAGGGGGCGCGAATATTTTTTAATTTGAAGATAAGTATGCTACACTCACATGATATACTTAGTTTGAAAAACATTTTTTTTTTCAATGAGGGCCCCAAAAATATGATACATATTTAAAATTAATTAATTTACGTTACTCGTCCTTTGGGTCATCATCAACTTACCTACATATGAGCACTAAATTGCAACTCAATTGGTTTCGGAGCAAATTGGCTGCGACAGACGGTCGGACATACAGTCAGCAGCAGAAGTAGATAAGCTGTCCAGGTGTTCAAAATGACCTAAACACGCCCTTAACGTCTTAAGAATAAGGTCGTGTGTAGGTCATTTTGAACACCTGGACAGCTTATCTACTTCTGCTGCTGACTGTACACGCGAGTTATCCTATAACGGTTAACACTAAAAAAAATACATTGTCTCAAACTTTCGCGATACACACTCATATTAAACACACTATTATCGGGACTTAACCGCGTAAAAAAAATTCTTTCAAGAAATCTACCTACCTATTTATAGAAATTAACCACAAAAAAACAAATCATATACAGACGGAGAAAAAAGGTATCATGCCTACTCCAGAAGATCTTTTGAACGCCCCGCCATATACCCCATATAAGTCGCTAAGTTCTGTCATAAAATAAAAAAGGCACGTGGGAAGACCTAAAAGGGATGTTTAATGACCATCACACCACGACGAAGAAGAAGAAACGAACAGCAACGTGATGAGATGAGATAAAAAAAAATGAGAAATTGCTTAACCGAACATACGTGCTTATATTACACGAGTTCCATCAAAAGTTGTCGCCCGTTGAGAGCGGCCCGCTAATATATTTATGGAGGGCAGGTAACTAGTTGTTGCAGAAGAACACTAAAACATTAATGGCGCCTTGCGCTTTACGAGCAAGACTTAACAAGTCGCAACTTCGTAACTCACAAGTAATCATATCCAAGCTGCCAGTCAGCCGAAATGTAACGTATTATTTGACAGATACGTACAAACGTTAGCCACCCTAATTTTGTTTCAAGACTTCTAATGCGCAATGCACAGAAAGGTTTCAGACGGTGCAAAATACCTAGACTCAACAATCTCCAATTCTAACAGTTTGTTCAATTGTACAACAGAGTCCATAACCGCTCTTAACAGAGATAACTGCGAGGAGCAACCGGAAAGTTAGTTTTTCAAGCGTTTTCGTGTTAAGTATGTGACAGAGTCATATCGTTTCTAACAAAATATCTTTCATGAAGCGCTCAACACTGTGCCCAACAAAATTTCAACCGAACATGAATTCGAACTCTTCTAAACACTTACATCTTAATCTATTTAATCAGGCGAAGGCATCACTTAAAAGAATTCTCCTGCCTTTGTCGCTAATAAGATCTCTTTACAGTCTCACTCAATCAAGATTCCTATTTTAAAAATCGCACGATCGCGGCGTTAACTATTACAGCTTCAATTCACTCTGATAAGTACTTCAGTTTTTGTCACATTGATTTCGTTTATATTTTAATCATTTCCAAAGAAACGGTTTTCCGTAGAAACAATCACTCGGTAAATAAATCAATTGAAAAAAAAAAAAAATTTTTCTGTAAATCACGGATTTCTCACTATAATTGCGCACATGCTGCTCGTATGTACAGCTTTCAGTAAATACTGTGCTATCATCGCGCACTGCCCCTGACAACGCACGTTGATGATTGTCCCATTGCCGGTCCAGGCGAGCTATTTGAAATAGTTTCATTAAAGTCAATTAAAACTTAACGATATTACAATGTTTCATTGTTAATTTCAAGGACATTTTCTTGTCATCATTTTCTTAAGCATTGCAGAAGGATTGAGTCAAGGTCTGTAATGGACAATTTTGGACATGGAAACCTCCAAACCTTTTTTTAGATCTATACTTACTGAAAGTTTATTAGAGTAGAATATGATGTCAATTATAATAGTCGATTTGATGTTACTAGCCATACGCCGCTATAAAGGAAAGAAATAATAAAGGGACAAAAAGAGCATTTTTAACCGACTTAAAAAAAGGTTCTCAATTCGTCGGTTTTTAGGGTTCCGTACCTCAAAAGGAAAAAAAGTTGTCCGTCTGTCCGTCCGTCCGTCCGTCTGTCAAGACCCTTTTTCTCAGGAACACGTGGAGGTATGAAGCTGAAATTTATATCAATTACTCAGGTCTACTGTCCCTTGAAGCTGTGAAAAAATCAAACTTCTAAGCCAACGCAATCAAAAGATACAGCCGTTTATGCCGCAAATTTTCGACACTTGCAAGGGAATCAAAACCTACAGGGTGCTTCCCGTGAACTCAGAATCTTGAAATTTGGTACGAAGCAACGTCTTATAGCATAGATAAAGGAAAAATTACGAAAACCATAAATTTTTAGTTACATGACATAATATATTTTTTTTAATAATTTTAACCTTACTACCCATTTCCTCATAAACGCGTAGAGGTATTAAATTGAAATTCATACCAAATACTCAGGTCTATAATACCTTTAAGCTGTAACAAAATCAAACTTCTATGTCAACGCAATCAAAAGAAACAGCAATTTAAGCTGCATATTTTGAAACTCGCAAGTACTCGCAAGGGAATCAAAACCTAGGGTACTTCCAGTCGACCTAGAATCTTGAAATTTGGCATGAAGCAACGTTTTATAGCACACATAAAGGAAAAATTCCGAAAACCTTAAACTTTTAGTTACATTACAAAATATATATTTTTTAAGATCTTTGTCTTAAATTTATGCTACTCCATCTTTCCCCGTTGTAATGTTATGAATTTCATTTTGCAATAAAAATACCATAGTTATGACTCGATTGTCGTAAAGAACGAACTTTGTAAACCTTACAGGTTTGTACGGAACCCTCGGTGCGCGAGTCCGACTCGCACTTGGCCGGTTTTTTTATTTTTTATGTATGTTCACCAAAAATAAATAGTAAACGTAAACCGATTTCAATGATTCTTTTTTGTTCGAAAGGTGGTACTTCCAAGTTGGTCCCATATTAATTAGGTTCAGTTCTGATGATGGGATCCATGAGAAAATGAGGAAACTCCTCGAAATTTGCTAGCACGTAGATGATTTTGGTGTCAATTTCGAAGACTTCAGAGTTACTTATGTACTTCTATAGTAATGTTTGGAAACTGTAGCCGAAAAACATTTTAAAATAAAAAAAAGCGCCTTCAAACTCCGACAGACTGCGAAGTCGGTGTCAAGTGAACCGACCCAAAGAAATGATAATCATATAGTGACTTGACATTGACATCGCAGTCTGTCGGAGTTTGAAGGCGGTTTTTAGTTTTTTATTTAAAAAAAATTTTTTCATTGTTATTCGGCGGCTGGTTAACAGGTAAGATAGTGGTAGTAATCCAAACGGACCCTACATCAGGTCCTATAGTACCAGCAAATAGTCCTACCTTTATGCCATAATCTTAGGAGCAGAAGTTAAACGACAATTCTTCATAAGTCGTCCAAGGTAGCATTAACACATCGTGCTAACCACTAATAAATCTTGTAGTTGGCACTCAACGAGATTGGATAAGTTTTTACGGCCCTACAAATTGTTTGATTAAGTCCGCGATGAAGACAGCTCCGACGTTTACGATGATCCCCGCCCGACCCATGCAAATTGCAACTGACATTTAACTTGCGTACTTTTGAACCTAGTTACAGTGTAGTTTCTGCCACTGTCTGAAAGCTACGTACGAAAAGTCCTTTCAAGTTTCAAAATTCATCTTATTTATAGACGTTTGTATTCCGATTGTTATCTGATAATCTCGTGGTGAGAGATACTTATTCTGCAGCCTAAAGTGAAACAGTAATAACACCTAGCGAGTCAGCCGCTATCAGTCTCCTGGCCGCCTTTAAATCTGCTGCAGCAGATTTTTGGAAATTTGGAAATTTGGAAATTGAACCATACTTAATGATTCAATTTAAAGAAGATTAAGAATAGATTATAGGATTATTACAACATACTTTGTCTGGTGTCACTCTTTTTCTTTGTTATTTGTATTTACTTGTGTATTTGTTTTTGGTGTTCAATGAAGAGTATTGTATTGTATTTACAATATCTACTGGAAATTTGACGCTAGTTGTATTGCTGATTACTGACGGGGGTTTTAGAAAAGTTCTTCGCATTTACTTTTTTTGATTTCGTTGACAATCATGTTTACGTATTACCTAATAATGCAATCTCAGTCGGTTATTAATGTCAGTTCCTTATTTTTTTTAACGAAAACGGATTTTGTTTCTATAACTTGACCAGAAATTCAGAATACCTGGATTGACAGGTCTGCTGAATTGAATTTTGAGTTTTTCCATTGAGGACGCCATACATACTACCTAGCTTCTGTCCGCGACATTATCTGCGTGGAATTGAGTAATAAGAGTGCTTCTGTGCCAACTTTGCGTTTTTCCGGGATAAAAAGTATCCTATAATATGTTGACCCATTTTATAATCTACCCTCGTACACTCGTATCAATTTTTTATACTATAGCCGTATCCACCTACCGTGCTTGTGTAATGGTTATTTTTTATTAGTTGGGTTTTAGGTACCCTATATGTATGTGTTAAGTTCAATGGCATTATAATTTAATTATTAAATGCTTAAATTAACTAACTTTAGTAGGTACCGAATGTGTCTGGCGACAAGTACCTACACGTATTTAGGAGAAACTTAATTATACATGCAAGGATTAGTGTGCAACGTCGTAATTATTTGCACAGTTTTGGAATTTCTTCCCGCTCGGGTGACACTAACTAACGCTGCTTAATAAATTTAAATGAAACTTGCCTAGTTATCTGGAATAGTTACCTGTATTTTCCAACTCCGCTCTTGGATGAATATTAAGGAGACAGAAGAATTGGATTATCTCTGTTAGTGGTTGCTTTGAAAATACGACTAATGAAGGCTTCTCAGCTAGACCATTTAATATTCTGTTTGACATACCTGTCACGGAGCATTCTCTCAGAGTATTCAGTAGTATCGGATAGGAGAGAGCTACATGAGGTAGGTACATATTAAGGATATTTGTATTAGCAGAACCCATAAACTGCTATATAGGGCTACGTACTTTTATGCGAAGCTGACTATTAACCCACAGCACATTATCGTTGTATCTAATTGGGAAAGGCCTTGAGTACATTTTATGAAAATATATACGCTCAATTTTCGTTTACTTTAGCGTTGAGAAATAATATAAGGCATGTAGGCAGAATCCTGTAGGATTTTAACATATAAATAAAATATTGCACTATGTGTTTTTTTGTTTGAAGGTTGTCGGCAATGCTGGCCATGGGTTAGGTTTTTTTATAAATATTTTTTGATGTTTGTTTTTATATGTCAGTGTTATTAAAGTCGTCATAAGAACTGGTGTTTCTCTGGTTCCCTCGGGGACAACGGTTGTCTACAGATGTTTTCGATTTAAGACCAATTTATAGTGTAGGTATGTCTTATTCTCGTCTCGATATTTCTTTAAAAATGCATCTCTTACACGAAGAATGAAGCTAAAGAAATAGATCTGTTTTATTTTTAAATGTGAGTACCTACCTAGTTGAAAGCTCATTGATTGAAGGGTGATTTTCAACCGTCAGATACGTCGTCAATATTCCATGCACTATTTGAAAAATAAATGTTATCTTACATTGTGTAAACCAGACGTAGGTAGTTATATAGTTGTAACAGATAAAAAGTATCTATAACCTTTAGTGACGCGGATCTCATAATAATTCGATCACCACCACCTACGCTCTTATTGTATAGGTAATATAAACTGATATCGTAACTGTGACACATTTTTAAGTTATGAACATTAAGCTACCCACCTACCTAAATATACGCGTATCATTTCATGTCAGAACAGAACTATACTTGCCTACTATCAAAAAGGACAATTTGATTTCATCATCATCATTTCAGCCGATAGACGTCCACTGCTGGACATAGGCCTTCCCCAAGGCGCGCCACTCAGACCGGTCCTGTGCCACTCGCATCCACCGCGTTCCCGCCCCCGTTTACAAGGTCGTCACTCCATCTTGTTGGAGGCCTACCGACAGCTCGTCTACCGGTTCGCGGACGCCACTCCAGGACTTTCTTGCCCCATCAGCCATCAGTCCTGCGAGCAATGTGCCCCGCCCACTGCCACTTAAGGTTCGCAATTCTTCGGGCTATGTCGGTGACCCCAGTTCTACTGCGGATATCCTCATTTCTGATTCTATCACGCAGAGAAAACCCGAGCATAGCCCTCTCCATTGCCCTCTGGGTGACCTTGAGCCTTCTTATGAGGCCCATCGTAAGCGCCCACGTCTCGGAACCATAAGTCATCACTGGCAACACACACTGGTCGAAGACTTTCGACTTAAGACACTGCGGTAATTTGGACTAAAAGACACTGCGAAGCTTCCCGAACGCTGCCCAGCCGAGTCGGATTCGACGATTGACCTCTTTCTCGAAGTTGGACCTACCTAACTGGACTGTTTGTCCCAGGTATACATAATGGTCAA
Source organism: Aethes cnicana (assembly GCA_963971205.1). Taxonomy (NCBI): domain Eukaryota; kingdom Metazoa; phylum Arthropoda; class Insecta; order Lepidoptera; family Tortricidae; genus Aethes; species Aethes cnicana. The sequence continues at coordinate 6,602,977 of OZ020276.1, read as the reverse complement.
CAACTTCGAGCGCAGAGCCTCCGATTATTACTGGAGTTGGCACAACATGGACGTTGGACATGATCTTCGTCTTATCCATGTTCATTTTCAGACCAACTCGATCGGAAACTCTGCTGAGGTCAACGAGCATAGCACTGAGGTCTTCCATGGTCTCAGCCATAACTACTATATCGTCGGCAAATCGAAGGTGAGTGATGTACTCGCCATTTACATTGATGCCTCGTCCTTTCCAGTCCAGCACCTTGAAGGCATCCTCCAATGCAGCGGTGAACAGCTTCGGAGAGATTACGTCTCCTTGTCTGACTCCCCGTTGCAGTGGGATAGGCATCGTGGTCTGGTCCTGTAGTCGGACGGACATGGTGGCATTTTCGTACAAACACTTCAACACTTCGATGTACCGGTAGTCAGCTTGGCCCCTCTGGAGAGACTGCAGCACAGCCCAAGTTTCGATCGAATCGAAGGCTTTCTCGTAGTCCACAAATGCAAGGCAAAGGGGGAGGTTATACTCTTCGGTCTTCTGTATAACCTGCCGCAACGCATGTATGTGGTCTACGGTACTATAGCCCATTCGGAAACCGGCTTGTTCGGGAGGCTAGAATTCGTCAAACCTGCGCGCGAGACGGTTCGTAATGACTTTGACTGAATTTGATTTAGGTCTGGTTTTTAATTATATTTAAAAGTATGCATAAAAGCATCCTGTGCCCACCTTGGCACGTAAATAGACTGTTGTGATGGTGATGATGCATGGTATGAATCAAATTCTTTATCATTAAGTACTAGATGGATGCCACTTAAGTGGCAGTGGGCGGGGCACATTGTTTGCAGAACTGATGGCCGATGGGGCCAGAAAATCCTGGAGTGGCGTCCGCGAACCGGTAGACGAGCTGTCGGTAGGCCTCCAACAAGATGGAGTGACGACCTTGTAAAGGTCGCGGGAACGCGGTGGATGCGAGTGGCACAGGACCGGTTTGAGTGGCGCGCCTTGGGGGAGGCCTATGTCCAGCAGTGGACGTCTATCGGCTGAAATGATGACTAGATAGATGACGGCAAGCCTAGGATACTTTAGGATTTTTTCTCGTAATTCTTTCTGTCATTGGTCACGAATAAGTCGAGTCATTGTGACTCGTCAACTATTTTTTCTATCGGCCGTTTCTGGCTTAAGCTGTTTTGTATGCAGGATACTGTTATTTACCCAGATGATATTCGTTGACGATTAATTTACATAATTCGTAAAAGACATCTTTATGACAGCATAAACCCAAAATGCCTAGGCCCAAGAAAACAAAATTATAAAAAGATACCTACACTGAAAAAAGGTATTAGCCGAACTAGTTGAGTTAAATCAATAATAAATAAATAACTATCGACTACTACTAAATAAAACTTGTCAAAAACTTACAAAACTAATTCAGTACTACTACTAAGACTGGTTGGTTACTAATAAGACATACCTACCTAGTTTTTTGTGCAGTAATCAAACTTTGGTTATAATAAGGTAAACATTTGGTAGTCCTTTTTTTCAGTGTAGGTACCTAACTTAAACGACGTGACTTCTATAACATTTGAATAAATCATTCTTTTTTATTTAAAAAGCGCTTAGTAGAGTTTTTATGCTGAAGTCACGCACAGGTTAAAATCTTTATCGAATTGTAAGATTGTTATCTTCTTTAAGAATAACTTAGGCATCAGTTATATAAACCTGAATAATTCGTTGCCTTAAAAATATTCGAAATACTTAAATGTCGCGGGAAAATGTAAATAATTAATTTTGTATTCGCGTGATTACGAGGTTTCTTTTTATCGTTGATCATACATTAATCGTTTTCGTAATAAGAATGCCCTGGGTAGCATTAGACCTACACCAACTTAACAGACTTACCTTATTAATTCATTAATGGTAGGTATTTTCTTTGTTGCTGAAGTATATTTTGTATAAAGTAGCGACATTTTCATTAAAGTTTCTTATTCCATGTTTCTTTAAGGTCGTAAGTCGAAGGAAGTTTCCGTGAACTCATAAGTATAATTTCATCAACCACAAACCGTGATAACGTTTATAGTGCTTTGACAACCATAAAGCGTTTATAATATCGAGATACTTAAATCCAGTTTTAATAAACGCTGTTAGTTTGTTACTTGAGGCTCACTTGCCAAGGCTGCTTGCGACCTCCAAGCCTTTATCCGACTCCATACATATTCAATTAAAACTACAACGTATTAGTCTTATTATCAACGTGACGTGTGCGTACGAACATGAAACTCTCTTTAATTCCGTTACTGGCTATTGTGCTGGCAATATTTGTTTTAACGTGCTCTGCGGTAAGCGTGGTTGTGTTGTCTATAGACAATAATAAAATAATGTTTAACCAAAATAAGCTATAGCTATTCGCAATCAAATCACTTTTAACGATAAGTAATCTCGTTTATGGTGTATCTTTCAGGCTTCACTACGAAGAAAGAAGAGCATTGATAGTTGTGAGTGCCAAATTCTGTTATTTTTGAATAACGCCTATTAACATAATCTCGCGTATTTGTTGTAAGTAAATTAAAGTTTATTCTGATTTGATAAGGGGTTTAAAAAACCCATTTTTGACCTGATAATGTCCTATAAATCGATGAACGCCGACTGCGCGCACGAAAAAATTACGTAATTTTTTTTTTATTTATAGTAACGCGGTGCAAGCGAGAGCGTGGAACAAGCGATAGAGAGGCACGATCGGCTTAAGCGTGACGTTATCAAGTAAAATTACCGTCGGAAAACCGACTTTACCGACAACCTATTTTTAAAAAAACCTGTGGTAGTCTTTGATGAGATTAAGGGTTGTACATTCCGAAATTCGTGTCTCGGGCTTAAAATAAATATGGACAACTTGAAGATTTTTTTTTGATGAACCTTAGTTCATCCTGTTTATTCCGTACTATTTATCTATAAAAACGGCAAAAAATCATGTCTGTGGTATGGGAGCCCCCTTAAATATTTATTTTATTCGTTTCTTTATTATTTGTTGTTAGAAAATACATCATCAAATTTCAACCGTATAACTATCACGGTTCATGAGATACACCCTGGTGACAGACGGACGGACAGGGGAGTCTTAGTAATAGGGTCCCGTTTACCCTTTGGGTACGGAACCCTAAAAAGCATTATGTCAGGGATTTAACTCAATATAGAAAGCCGTTCATTATTAGCTTTTTTTTTGACATTTCATACATATTGACCTAGCCCCAAACTAAGCAAAGCTTGTACTATGGGTGCTAGACAACGATATAGAGAAATACATACATATAAAAATACTGGTGGGAGAGCCCTATGTCCAGCAGTGGACGTCTATCAGCTGAAATGATGATGAAAATGATATAAATACTAAACATCCATGACTCGAGTACAAACATTCATGTTCATCACACAAAGTTTGCCCCGAGCGGGATCACTACCAACTGGACCAATCCAGCCGTCAAATTTCAATAACTCTTATTTCAACAGTGATCGGTTCATCTGCACTGAGCGCTACGGCCACATTTGGAGAACGAGGAGTCTACGACTGTTTAGCTGAAGGGAACCCGCCATGGAAATGCTATACGGAGCAGACTGGGTTCAACCCACTGTAGTGAAAACTAATAGGTCTCTATTCAACAACGTTCTTTGGATAGAAATGTATCCGTAATCTTCTTACTACATATGTATTAACATTAACTATATGTCCATAAATGAATATCTGGTTTATAAAAGTTACTATATTGCTTCTTTAGTTGACCTTCTTAGCGACTCCGAACTATTTTGTACATATTTGTATTTTTGTGCAAAAAAGTTTAAATAAATAAATAAATAATAAACTATTTTTCTCACTTAGAAAATCTTGTGCTACTTGCGCACCATGTGAAAAACTGTATAATTAAGGGACTGTCCCCGAGAGAAGCAAGACACATCAGTTCTCCAGCCAGAGGACTTTTAATAACACTGACATATAAAAACAAACATCTCTATGAAAACATCAAATTTAAAAATATATTTATAAAAAAAACCTAACCTGTGGGCCAGCATTGCCGACAGGGACATTTTCACTTATTGCTCTAATTATTCAGAATTTCTTTAAAGTCAATTGAATTTGTAACAATTGAAGCTAACCGCAGTATTTACAAACCGTGCATGGATCATTCTATGCGCAGTCGAAAATTATCCATCCAACGGATTGCTGTTATTTTAGGCCACATACTATTTTTATTGGGCTTGGATTGTTAACAACTGCCAATTATAGATACTTTATATATATGTCGGAGAATAGGGTATTTTCATCGACAGGACGATCAAATATCGTTTCTTGGGCGTCTTTGGGGCCTTTCCAGCAGCATCGTTGATAACATAGCACCCAATACCTACACATGAGGCACATAAATTAGCAACAGCACGTTTACGACTCCGATTTACTATCACACTGTTGGAAACGCGATGCATTCTGTATGAGCTGGCTAAACACGATCACTACGGTGATTTCCATCTAAGCTTATCACATTCAAATCTCGAATCAATCTCACTGAATAGTGAATACCCGGCACGAGCCAAACTCCTTCTGCCCGTCAAAGTACTGTCAAACCACTGACAGACCGCTCGAGAAACGAACTCAAGCAAGTGTGCCAACCTTAAGGCACAACAACGTTCCAGCCTCATACAGGCCACATCTAAACTACCTGCTTGACATTTCCAAATAATGTATCGATGCAGCATCAGAAATAAGTACTGGCGTTAATATTACATTGCCTACTACAAATATACATAGGTACTTTTTTTGTTTTCTATATAAGAAAGTAAGAGGATAAATAACGGAACTCAAAAGCAGTAATAAGCTTCCATAACGTAACTGCCATCCTTTTGTCGATGGTATCAGGCTCGTTAAATATGCAGTAGCAATTTCGAGCTGCCAAAAACTCCTATTCACATGGACATGGACACTTGCTTTGAGCCTGGAGGACTTGCTGTAGTAAGGAAGCAATTTTAAATGCTTGCAGTAAAATTTTCAGCTCTAGCTGCATCGTTACACCGCTGGTAATTTTCACATTAGACAATACCATCGTTATTTTTAGTTCAAAAGTGTTCATGACTATAACATAGCACCTACGTGAAAACACAACAATATCCAACCTCTCCTCAATCCATACAGAATTTGTTTACGTTTATAATACTACTAGATCAATACATCTATTTATGTTTCATCTTCGTTATATGTGTACATCACTACAGCCTATTTGCATCTCACTGAAGGGCACAGGGTATCTCATCATGAGAAGGTTAGGTATGGTTTCTGCAATTAAACGATCCTGCCGGCGCAGTGCGCGGTGCAGTCCACAGGGTACCCCTGAGGACCATTCCGTGACCAACTACACTATTTGTCGTATTTCCTGCTTTCGTTTATGTCTTCTTCTTCATCTAAACAGGAAAGTAGGTATGTAATAATTACTGACCTATTTCATAGTCATAATTTCAATCGAATGAAAGGTGACCAAATGTGTGGTGTAGAAGTAGTGTTAGTGGGGTTGATATGTGGTTTTATTGCGATATTATATTACTTACGGCGCGCGCCTTTAGATGCTTGTAATACTAATTTCTGTAGAATGCAAAATTTGAAGTTTAATTTAAGTAGGTTTCGACTATGCGAAAAGTGAAGAAATGGGATTTGGATAACATCAAATAGTTCTTCATAAATTGAGCTGAACTTCGTCAGTTATAAAGACCGAGCAAATTGCCCTTATCGGGCGGCCAACCAATGTTCATAGTTAGTCCATAGTCCATTGTGAAATTTGCAAGCAGCGCCAAACTCTGACGGTCAACTAATTTACCAAGCGACCAATCTTTACCTTTAAAGCTAGGTATGGCCAGCAGGACTTTCCCAGGCATAGCGAACTCGGCGAAACTACGACGGCGCAGTATTCAAATCAATGTTTTTTAGCTCTCTTTAAAAACATTTTAAGAAAAGTTTCAGTTCTTGATAACGGCTTTAAATGCAGATAAAATATTTACTAGTAGGAAGTAAGTTTATTTAGGAATTTAATATGTTAAGAGGCGGATAGAAGAGGTTGTTTCGTCTAGAAGGAAAAGTAAAGGCTTTTAATTTATTTTTACTTTTTAGTTATCGCCTGACAGGTTGCCAAGTCTGTTCATCTCATTTAACGCATTATTGTTGCAAGGTCGTTTGCCGGTTAATTTCGAATAGTCTAGCTCTTCAATAAGCAGATCCTTCTAATGATTTTAGAATAAATCCCCAGGACACCAAAATTCGAGACATTGCTGTCCTTTCATTTGATAGTCATATTTGTAGGAAAGCATAAAAAAGGTATGCTTACTTACTTACTTTTATATAAGGTCAAGCAAAACATTTTGACAATATTTTACCCATAGAATCAGTTATCGATTCTAAGAATGTTTTTTAGGTTTTTTTTTCGAGTTAATAAGAAGATTTTTGTATGGCTCAATATACTCAATTCTCAATCGTTTATTGCATTCCACATGTGTTACAGTTGTTAATAATATACATTGTATAAGGATCAATGTGGACCCTGGTCGGCACAGCAATTTTGGAGAGGCTGCTAACTACATATTTACACATATTTATATAAGCTAAATCTTATCATCTAGGAATGTTTGATGGTGTGAGCGATACCTGAATCCCATACTAAATTATTTTTTTACTTACTCAAAAAAAATAGAAACCTAAAAAACATGCTTAGAATCGATAGCTGATTCTGTGAGTAAAATATCGTCACAACGTTTTGCTTGACCCCGTATAAAAGCTTTCAAAAAATTACATGTCAGAGAACGATAATTCGAATGCCTAACAATTTCATACCTACTACATTTTCCAGATTTCCAGCTATTCCTAAGGCCAAACTTGGAAAAGTTTTGAGAGGTTATGATTTGGAATCATTGTTCCCGGCAGATCCAGTTCAGAACAGCAACTAAACATTTTCAATATTCAACGATCGACCTAAGTCAGTCAAGCTTAGGTTTACGATAAGTAGTTACCAAGTAGTCTCAAGTTAGACCGTTGAGCATGTAAACATATTGTACTTACATAGGTACCTAATAGTTACGAGATACTGAATTATTTACGGTCCCTAAATAACGGATTTTAACAACAAGATTTTACTTGGCTACTTTTCACAAACTAAAATTTAGAAACGTATTGGTACACGTAAGTATATCTATAAACCGAACGGTATAAGTCAGTTGAAACAAGAAGAACCGCCACTGTTTAGCGTATGACCTAATGAAGATAAGTTGATTAAGACACATATAACATAGCCTGTACGTAAAAACTAGCCAAATCAGATCTTGATCTTGAAATACATCCTAAGTGACTCGCATAACTTGGCACCCATATTCCCATATATCTCTATTCTTTTGTAGGTGAAATCGACAACGAGACATAATATTGAACTTGGCTCTCATTTCACATTTATGTTTTGATGGGTTAGGTTTTACTTGCTCAGAGCTCAGAACCATCAACGTGTATATATCTGTATAGGCACTTTTTGAAATGTTCCTTTAATTTGTTCCATTCCGTTCTATCATATAATAATCCATCGCTTCAATTTACCTTATAAGGCTTCTATTATTCGTCTGGTGTTGTGTATCCCCATTAGGTAAACAGATTAAGCAATAGATACATTGTAAACAACGTAAACAATGTGAACTGTGTTCTCCACCCACATATTTCCATGGAACAAACCGAACTAGATAAAATACTTTCACTAGGTTAGTGAACAAATTTTGTTCCGAGACGTTGTTTCTTAATTACGAATTCCACAGTAACGGACAGAATTCTCCGAGGACCGCGAAATCCTGAGCAATACATAAGTTCGAAGGGACTGCTTAATTAAATCATCAATATAGAATTCTCGTATACGGCCCGCGGTCTCCGCCGTGATCTATCGCTTCCCTGAACATTAACTCGAGTGCCTCATTCAGAATTTAATGTGTACTTTTAGAGAATAGTCTTTTCATTCTTTAATAGTTTAGTTAGTAAATGCGATTCCATCAAACTGGAATAAGGGTGCTCTCTTACAAACAATTCTTCGATCAATTACTGGTCTTAGAAGTATGTATGTACGTAATATGTATGTAAGTACACTACTGGCCGAATTAGATTCAACGTTATTATATGAACCTCTGTGTAGTTCAACCTAGTTTAAATACTTATTTGATGGGAATAATTTATGAGGAAGTGAAATAATAAACAAAACTATAAATGAATATTCTTTATTTATAAATTTTGATAAATATATAGAATTAACTTCTTGGAACGGCTGTTTAATAGCTCTCAAACCTGAAATCATAAAAAAATACTTAATATAAAAGAAATATTGACATAGAATAATATAAAGGAACAAATAATACAAATTAGTAAAAGCTAATTTCTAGAAAGCTCAGAATTTGTAACTTAATTTTAGTAAAGAAAGCATTTGACAGCAAAGGATGGTTAATCATTACCACTTGTAATGTTAAGAAACGTAAAAAGCATTAAATTAGTGTTTTTAGTAGAAACTGTGACAATACGGCATGGTTATAAAATACATTTGAAATATCTTTAAAAGCTTTTGTTTGTAGAATTGATCTGTTTTATAATTTTACTAGAACGTGGTATGCGTAGTGATGACAGTGGGTACTGTTCGTATTTACCTGCCTACTATAAAAATAATTCAGTTATGGTTGTGTTCTTGAACTATGCGTAAACAGTTTTACTAATAAAACGGAATATAGAATTGTGCCTAATTCGTATTGTTAAACATTTTTTACGAATAACTAAAACTAAAGAATAGCCAGTTCGACAACTCGTTTAACATTTAAATTTCGTGTAAAAAAGTTCAATATTGAAGTAAATATAGGAACAAAGTATGATTCAATAAGTAAAGTATGATTCAATAAGTAAACTATTTGCTGAATAAATATTTTCATTTTCATTTTCATTTTCAAAGAGTAAATAATACTAGAGTAAGTAATAAAGAGTAAGTAATGAAAGAGTGAGTAATGAAGAGTAAGTAATAAAAGAGTAAGTAGGTAAGTATAAAGAGGAAGTAAAAAATAAGTAAGAGGCAGGAAGTGTTTTCTGTTATTTTATATACGAGACAGGGGCGAACGATTACCTACGTATTGTTAATGATTATGTTTCATTTAAATTCACCTCAGGCAGGATTAACGACAACTCCGTTGAATAGTATAGTGGTACTGAAGCGGATATAGTATAAAAAGCTATGGTCGCCTCTAAATGTGATCTCCTTAGGAACTGGATTACGGACTGAAGTAACGCCAACGATAAGAGCTGAAAAACAAGAAATGTTTCTCATGTCTCAAGTAAATTGTTAAGAAAGCGAGATAATAAACATAAAATACAAGAATAATGAATATTCTTGGTTGTAAGATATACTTAAACAGAGAGTAAGTTTTTAGGGTTCCGTAACCAAATGCCAAAAAATGGAACCCTTATAATTTTGTCATGTCCGATGTCCGTATGTCTGTTTTCTCGGAGACTATATGTACCTAACCTACCGCTAACCAAGGACCGCTAAAAATGATACAGTACGATTTTGAGACTAAAAAATATCAAGGGTCCTCCATAAAATATGTAATGGAGAGATGGAAAAATATTTTAACAGGATATCATTAGATAGGTCTTAGAAAATTATCTGAAGGTTTCAAATTAGTTTTATATTTATATCAAAATTTTATGATATATTCGATTCTAAAGTGGTAAAAGTGTCGCCTTCATCCTCTAACTTTTGAACTATGGAGTGACAAATTGTAAAAAAATGTGGAAATATAGAATTCAACGAAAATTTCAAACGAAAATTGCTTTGAACAAAATCGGTTGCATAGTTTTTGAGATATGGAATAATTTTGGAATAATTTCGGAAGCTACGTAGAGCTGAGGCTGATTTTTACTATAGTTAGTAAGTAGTTCCTAACACATTCTTTACTTTTAGAAGAATTATGGGACGTACCTACCTATTAGTCTACCTTTTGAATCAATTACAGAAGAAAATTACAGTATAGTTTAATATCAGACTGTTTTTTTTCAAGTCTTATAACGTACTAGCTTTTCCCCGCAACTTCGTATGCGCAGAAATATTAAAAAGGAAAATCCCGATTTTTCCCGTTCCCGTGGGAATTTTGCAAAATCCTTTCTTAGCGGAAGCCTACGTCATAACATCTACCTGCATGCCAAATTTCAGCCCGATCCGTCCAGTGGTTTGGGCTGTGCGTTGATAGATCACTATGTCAGTCACCTTTGAGTTTTATATATTTAGATTTTTCGCTGTGATTGTTGTTCTATCTAATCCTAATTGAATGCATGATTAATTTATGTAAAAAATTCAATAGAATAGTGCACTTCGTTCAAAGACATTTCAGACGTATTTATTTGCAGATATGTAAGGACAGACACATATTAAACACACTATCACCGGGACTTAATCGCGTAAAAACTATTTACGCGATTAAGTCCCGGTGATAGTGTGTTTAATATGAGTGTGTATCGCGAAAGTTTGAGACAATGTATGTAAGGACAGGTAGTCACATAATTATACAGTTTAAAACATCGTACTAACACACCTCAATTGGGTTTACTGTTTGCTCCACTGAAAATGGGTACGACGGAGCCACTACTGCCTCTCTTCAGGATATAATAGAGGTGGCCATGATCAGCTCTGAACGTGGGTTCCTGTTTGGGAGGTCCTACGACTGCGGACAACGCAGTAACTACAAAAGCTGAAAAATGCAATATTCAAGTACCTATGTATTTTCTCATTGTTTAATAAAACAACAACGTCTTTTGGCGTTCCCTATAAGATCTATGAAATCACTTTTACGTCCGGAATGAGGCCCAAGTTGGAGACTAAATGGATATGATTTAAGGTCGAAATAGCAGATATTTTCTTATGTAAAAATGAATGAGAATCCCTTATTACCTACATTAATTAGTTCGATTATCTACCTAACTACTAGGTGACGTAGATTTATTTTTGCTGATAGAAACAGATGTAATGAACAACACAAGTATTCATATAAATATATTTCAATGGCCTTTCTTTGTGGTTTTAATTAAAATAAATGGTTTTCTATGTTCTCTCGTGACGCGTCTTTAGAACATCAATATACTCAAAAACTTTTATAAAAAAATCATTTATTTTATGAAACCATAGTCACATTGTCACTGTTTACATTTACCGAGAATTCAAAATGGAGGAATAATTTTATTTTAAGATTCCAAGCTGTTTTCATTTCACCTTAGACAAGTTTTTGTATTGTTCCACTGAAAAGGGCCACTTTTCCAGTGTCGCCCGTCCTAAGAATATAGTACAAGTAACTCCTATCAGCTCTGAAGCTCGCTATGGTTGGTCGAGGTCCCCCAACTGATGTAGTTGTAAATCCTACAAATGCTGAAAAAATAAATAATACTCTTTCAACCACATGTGTGTGGCCCATTCAGAATTAACATAGGTGTACTTAATAAAGGGCGCGTATGACCTTGGGCTCTATTCGACACGTTACTAAGGGAAAGGGAAATTCCCTATCCCTAATGATGATATTTGAGACCAAGGTGCTAGCACGTTTCCTGAATACCTACCTACTGCTACTACCACAGAATATTTAATAGTACTACGTACAGAATGGCCCGCACGCAATTCGCGCCCAACTCGCCTTACCGCATAGACATAAATAATACTTCGTATGGACCTGGCCTAACGTAGATACATGTCATGTTTCCCCACTTCATTGGTGTCCAATCTAAAGTTATACTTATATCGTGACACTAAAGCTGGGTCACATTTTTTCAACAACGAGACGAGTTTTTAGATACTGAGAAACAGTTTCGAAAAATGTTTTTTTAAAAACGCTTATTGTCACGCACGCTCGATGACAGAACTTTGGATTGGACACCGTGGAAGTGGGGACATATTACGTAGCACGTTAGGCCGGGTCTATATTATTTACGTCTATGCCTTACCGTCATTTGTTTCATTCGGAAATGGTGAGTGGATCATTTGCCCGCGTAGTCATCATTTCAGCCAAAAGAGGTCCACTGCTGGACATAGGCCAGCGTAGTACACACACAAGTGTACAGACGATTGAATTACTTCGCAGATGCGTGCAGGTTTCCTCATGATGTTTTCCTTCACCGAAAAGCTTCGTGGTTTAATTCAAATTTGAATTTCGCACATAAGTAAACTTAGACGTGCGAGCCGGAATTGAACCCCCGACCCAGAGGCGGTAGGTTACCTGAATGCAATGGTTTAATTCTTATTTTGTAAAGCTTTTGCAACGTGCTCTGAGGGATCGAATCCGGAATGTAGTACCACAGAATATGTAATAGTACTAACAACTCGCGCCCAATTCGCCCTTGTCGTCATTTGTTTCATCCGGAGATGGAGAGTGGATCACTGGCCCACGTAGTTGGTATACACACATGTACAAGTGTACAGACGTCCTCGCACGCAAACATTGACACTTCATTCGAATTGTGTTCGAAATCGTGCTTTTTTAGGCGGTGTCCGCCCTGTGGACCCTGTGGTAGTACCTAATTCGGCAGCGAACCAAAAATAAAGTTAACCGTTGCCGATAAACGTTGGCGCAGGCGAGTTCTGGAGACCACGCATTGTGCATTGATAGGTATAGTCTAAATGGAACGATGCAGGGCTGGGCTAAAATTTCGAATATATTAAAAAAATAGCCAAGTGCGAGTCGGACTAGCGCTCGAAAGGTTCCGTACTTTTATACATAAAAATGGCCAAAAATTCATGTCTGTTGTACGGGACCCCCCCTTAAATATTTATTTTATTATGTTTTTTTATTAAATATAGAATTTTAATGTTTTTACTATCTCGATGACGTAATATATTAATAATGTACTAATTAAATTGCCAGAAATCCAATGTTTGCATGCTGTTGATAACAGCAAAGGAGTGCATAACTAATGCACGCAGATAACAATTTCAATTGGAAGATACATGTTAATGCTGTTTGTACAAAACTTCGATCCGTGTTGGGCAAGCTGTACCATTTGAATATATTAGTTAATAAACATACATAGCTGTTATCAGCTATGGATTACCGGTGTATGATAGGACATTCAAGATTTACAGGAAATTAAGAAAATGCAAACTAGATGTTTTAAATATTTGATAAATAAGAAATCGAAGAACAGATTTATAGATAATTATGATAAATTGTATAAATATTGTGAGATTCTACCCGTACATGTAAGAGCTCGGTATTTAATAGCCGAGGATAATTATTATGAACATAAATTAAAACATTTTATGCAGAACAAGTCAAATACGAAGTGTTAGGTTAAAGAAACTAGTGCAGCCCCATGTTAAAAAATATTATTTAGATTTAATTATAGTAGGAGAAGAAACAAGTACCAGGTTCCAAGTATTTTATAATGGAATAGATTTTTTAAGAAGTAATGAAAATCATAGCAAGAAAATTAAAATAACTACTTCTTGAAAAACTACCTTAGATTATAACAGCAAGCCATTCAGATTAGGTATACTTAGGTTATTTTTATACTTTTTATTGTGTAAATTATAGCATTTATTAGGTGCATGGCATGTCTGGCGAGAAAAAAACATCTGTAAAAAAACCATTTTGCAAATAAACATATTTTGTCTTTTTCTTTTTGTCTTGTCTTTTGTCTATTATTTGTTGTTACAGCGACAACAGAAATACGCATCATCTGTAAAAATTTCAACTATCTGACTATCACGGCTCGTGAGATAAAGCCTGGGGACGGACGGACAGACGGACAGCGAAGTCTTGGTACCTAATAGGGTCCCGTTTTATTCTTTGGGTATGGAGCCATAAAAAGAGATCCACGAAATAGTTGGCTGTATTAAAATTGAAAATCACATAATTTACTCATTAATAATATCTCATTACAGCAACATTTATCTATTTTCTAGTTCTAGTTTTCTTAAGGTGTACATATAGGATTGTTGGGATTTTAAAGCGCATAAATTCAATGTCCTAATTGGAATAGATAAGAACAGAAACTACCTTATCATGCATGAATAAACAATTGAAAAAGAATAAAAAGCCATGAAATGGTCAATGAAATTCCGGTTTTATTATGAGCGTTTTCCTGTTAAAGTTAGTGAGCATTAAAAAATTACAAGTATTAATCGCGAAAATTGTATAGAAAAATAGCTCTTTCGGACCTTATTGGCACTTCGTTCCAGAGAATATGGCTGTTCTTTGTGCAGTTATATAAAATAGGAAAGAATGGTCAGCTCTGAATTCGCTGGGCGGTGGAGGGGGCAAACTTGGTCTCGCACCACCTACTCCGAAAGCTGAAACGGTTCCAAAGGTACCTGTTTAGGATTACTTCTTCTAACCACTGGTTTCACAAACATTTTTTGTATGTAGCTGCAAAACGCTTCTAAAGTTACACCTTTAGAAAAATTGCGTTTTACAGATACACGCCTTATACAAGGTACGTTACTCTGTGTTTTTTAATAATAAACTTAAAATGAATTTGTTTAGTAGGTACCTAAGTTTGGAAAATTCTAAAGATATTATTTATCATGAGCTTTATAAGCATATCGCCCTATAAAGCCCCAGAAATAGTGCTGTGCCTTGCGCTCTTATATAATTGAGAAAGGCGCTGTGAACTCTGAATTCAAAGGGTTGGCTTTTGGCCTAAAATACCTACCCGGTAAACCTAGGATTACTCCTGAATCGGATTCAAATTTACTCTTTAATTAGCCACTTTCTAAGCCACATTTTACAATTTAAGACAATTGATCTTAAAATCATGAACAATTTATCCATGGCCAACTTTAAATTGGTTTTATGGAGGCGCTATCGGCGGCCTATTGTCACAGAATATTTAATAGTAGGTACTACTATTGTCCTAGGATGCCATAATCAATCGACTTAAAACCATTTTTAAATACATTTTAATTAACTTCAATACATTTTTTGAACCAGTTTATAGGTGCTATACTACACAGTTTCTCCTAAATAGCGAGACTAAAATGCAAGGTTAAATTTTAATGAAAATGCGCTCAAATCATTATGCGCCACTTCTGTTAGTGTATTTTACCATGATGTAACTCACTACTAAATTATATCCCAATTTTCAGCTACATTGTACTCCGCTAAATATAGATGTTGAATTGTAATTTATGTAATATATGAATGACCGATCAGCTCTGAAATGCTTTGGTTGCGGTGGAGGTAACGGCAAGGACCGTGTCGTTATAACGACAGCTGTAAAAAGAGTACATACATGACATTCATTGAAATAAAAAGAACTCACAATGCTATTCAACTACTAACCGTAGAAATCAAAAAATGTGTAGGTACTACACATGTACACGTGCGTATGCTACGTTAAATTCAGTATTTATCTACATTGTATACGTCGCAAACGCGCGTGCATCTACGATGTTTTTATGTGTTTTTAGGTCTCTAGAGAACTAAACTAACTAGAGAGAGGGTAAGCCCCCAACCCAACCTCACGGGTTTTGGACAATAACTACTCATTTTTTCACTTGCAAGACCTCCAGAAAGCAGATTTGGTAAGACCTCCTGAAATTATATCTTGCAGCGTATATGGTAGGTGGGAGGCGGGCATGTTTAATTTAGACAGTTATTGCCAATTTTAATTTAATTTTTGGTCATTTTCAAAGATAGTTTTCGCAAACAGTTGGCGAAATCCCATATTTAACTGACGGTAGTCAGTCGCTAGAGATTTCTTTATTCTGATCTCATTAGTAAGTCCTATTAGAAATAAGAATCTCCTAATTGCATACAAATGAAAAGAGCTCAATTGAAATTGAATAAGCATACAATACATACTCAAAGGTGCGAGTCGTATTTGGTACCTATCCGATTTCTCTTGCATGAGAAGCGGTAGCTCGAACCATTTGATTACTTCCTATATTTTTAACCCGTTCTCAATTCGTCGGAATCTTTTTTTTTTTTTTTAATTTTTTTTTTTTTTTATGTATGTTCACCAAAAATAAATAGTAAACGTGAACCGATTTCGATGATTCTTTTTTTGTTCGAAAGGTGGTACTTCCAAGTTGGTCCCATATTAATTTGGTTCAGTTTTGATGGGATCCATGAGAAAATGAGGGAACTCCTCCAAATTTGCTAG
Organism: Aethes cnicana; assembly: GCA_963971205.1. Taxonomy (NCBI): domain Eukaryota; kingdom Metazoa; phylum Arthropoda; class Insecta; order Lepidoptera; family Tortricidae; genus Aethes; species Aethes cnicana. Next base: position 6,586,826 of record OZ020276.1, on the reverse strand, counting down.
CACGTAGATGATTTTGGTGTCAATTTCGAGGACTTCAGAGTTACTTATGTACTTCTATAGTAATGTTTGGAAACTGTAGCCGAAAAAAAATTTTTAAATAAAAAAATAAAAACCGCCTTCAAACTCCGACAGACTGCGAAGTCGGTGTCAAGTGAACCGACCCAAAGAAATGATAATCATATACCTAGTGAACTTGACATTGACATCGCAGTCTGTCGGAGTTTGAAGGCGGTTTTTATTTTTTTATTTAAAAAATTTAATAACGGATGTTGTTTGTGTGTTATTTAGACAAAATAAATCAATGTTACCGTTTGCTGCAGCAGCCTCGGATCCCGAGTGGTCGACCTTAATCCAAGCTTTCTGTATGGCTTTAGATATGTAAACGGCTTCAGGTTTTTCGAGCAAACCCTGTAATCCAGAGTCCGCAGGATCGAAGATTTTACTGACGCCAAGCTAGAAAATATTAGAAAATTGGTTAATGATTGAAAATAGGTCAGGCAGAATTTTGTTAGTTAATTTTTCATCATGTGAGACCAACGAAGGAAGAGCCATTTTTCTGTTTACGCCATACGCTAATCCAGAAAATGTTGATTAGTCCACTTATATTTCGTTTTAGTTTATATACTCGTATTTTTTATATCTTTAGTTTTTACCCGACTGCACCAGAAGAAGTATTAGGTTTTTCGACTGTATGTAACTAAGTATGCCTAAATATATTTCTTTGACATGGATTTTAGCTTGTGAGGTGTCGTTTAATTCGTCTTGCTAACACAGGGTAGGTACCTGTATCAAAAATTGCATGCAGTCAGTTTTTTTATCTAGTTGTTTTTCAGGGCTCCACTGAAAATCATCGCCGAGGAAAACTTAAATAAAGTTAATTATGAGCCCAAATGTACACCTAATTGTTTTAGTCCGAGTTGCACCAACGCCACTAACCTCGGGTTAGCCTGTAACTCGAGTTATGTTGATACAACTAACCCTGAATTAAGAGCCTAACCCGGGGCTAGCGCCTTGGTGCAAGTGGGCGTTAGAGAAATAAATGTTTTTTTACTATACTTATTTCTATTAATTAATAAAATTTGCGAAAACTATCTTAGGTAGGTACCTGTTTTAAGAGTTCTGTTAGATCAGTACTTGTTTCAGTCTGCCACGGTGGTAGCCAAACCTTTACTTTTTGGCTTTTTAGACTTCCGATAACTTTGTTGTAGTTTGCAGGATCACTGAGTTTTTCAGCTAGAGTCAGTACTCCATCAATCTCGTTCGGCAAAACAACAACCATACTATATTGTTTGTCTGTGTATAACATTTCTAATGCCTGTAATATAATAGACACATATATGTACTGACTGAAAATTAATATATCAATGCTGATATTTATACTTACTAGCTTTCTGCCCGCGTTTTTCCGGGATGAAAAGTAGCCCATAGGCTACTGAAGGGAAAAAGGACATATCCTTTCCCGGGACTTCACCTATCTCCATACCAAACTTCATCCAAATCGGTTCAGCGGTTGAAGCGTGAAGAGGTAACAGACAGACAGACAGACAGAGTTACTTTCGCATTTATAATATTAAGTATGGATATGGATATATATACCTATTACATAAATGCGAAAGTAAATATTTGTCTAACTATCTGTCTGTCACGCTTAAACCGATCGGACCGATTTAGATGAATTGACAAGTATCTATATAGGGGATAGTTCGAGTGTCCGCTAATGACACAGGCTACTCTTTATCCCGGAAAAACAGCTTAAATAAAAAGTACCTTATATTTTACCTTATGTTATTCTACCTCCATACCAAATTTTGTGGCAATTCTATTGTATAGTTATTGAGGTAAACCCGGATGTATATACTCTATATACATACACATACGATCACGTGACTTATTGACTGATTAATATTATAGATTCGATACTTTGTGTATATTTTTTATCACTTGTACTTTTTGATTCAACTGTACCTTGCAGTCCAACTCAGCCACTTCTCCGTAGTTGAACGTGGCTTGTTGGTACATCAGATCCGTCTTCTTGGTTGTGCCATCGCTCAAATAGAAATCTTGATCTTTCTGGGTCTCGTTCACATTGAATTGATACAACCAATTGTACTAAAAACAGATCTTAGTTTTAAAATAGTACATAAAGCGGCATTAGGGATGAGTGAAAATGACAATTACGCACGTGTATCAAATAACATTTTTGTAATCGGTACATTTGCGAAAAAAAATAGAATAAAGTAAAAAACTAACAGGGTAAAGTTAAAAAACTTTACGAACTAGTGTGTAAAAAACGCACGCTCACGCTCACTAGGTGTCAAAAAACAAAAAGCGCTAGTTCGGAAATGACAAACTTTTCGCTCGCAAAACAAGTATCGAATTGTTTACTTTTTGAGCAACTGTGTTAAAAATACAATAGGAAAGTCAGTAAAAAAACTTTTACAATGCATAGGTATGCACAGAAAGTGCCCTTAAGGGGTTACATATACAATGCCGAAATGAATATACTTGCAGCTAAAATACCGACGCTTAAAAAATCGAAAATCAAAATACCCAAAGTACATGAAGCTGATGGCCGATATACCGATGCATGAAATATCTAATTTCATATGACCGAAAGTATATTTCCTGCCAGTAGGTAGGTACAAATACCACGAAGGTTAAAAAGCCGAAAGTCTTTTCTGGTCTGTTACAAAAAAAAACCTAACTTATATTACGAACTAGGTATCAACAAAACAAAAAGCGCTCGTTCGGAAGTGACAAACTTTTCGCATGCTAAACAAGTATCGAAATGTTTACTTTTTCAGCAACTGTATTAAAAATAAAATAGAAAAGTCAGTAATAGTACATTATTGCAGAGGCCGCCAAGTAGCGCATTGCCGGACGAGTCAGTTAGAAGGCTGAGCGAAGCGAAGCCTTCTATTAGTACGAGTCCGGCAATCGCAATTGCGGCCGAGGTATATATAATGCTTTTCTCAAACAGCGAGGAAATACGTAAGGTCAGTCTGGGCAAGTGCGCCAGGATGGGGTAAGTGCGCCTAGCATAAATATATCGAAACCTATAAATATTACTCAACTAGTAGTTGGCTGTTTACAAGGCATTAGGTGCGAAATAAATTTAGGCGCACTTACCCCACATCAGTATTTACTACTTCCATGATCGTGGATGATTTGGCCATGGAAGTTGTACTTATTACCTCCATGGATTTGTCAGTTTCTCTACAGAGGTGTCTCAAATAGCAAGCGAATTAAAAAAAAAACACACACGACAATAATGTTTTTGCTGGCCAAGGCCGGCAAAGGACAGCCTCGCGTCTTCTTTTTTTGAAAGTAACACGAACATTTCCGAGTATGTTTGAGAAAAAAACGTTTACAATGCAATGTGCTCAGAAAGCGCCCTTTATGGGGTTATGTATTCCAATGCCCTAGAACCTAACCAAGGCACAAGTCGCTTCTGCTCTGAATCGTCTTCCCTTAGAATTCTGGTCTTCGGGATTCTAATTTTCAGGATTCCAACCTCCGGTATTTGGGTTTTCGGGAAAGCAAGCTGTCGGTCAATCGTTCGGGGTGGAGTGAGCTTTTGATATTCGGCCTTTAGTTCATCGCTTCATGAAATTCGGTACTTATTTTAAAATTCAGCATTGTTATACGTATCGCTCTATGGTTGTCAACATAAACGCTGAAAGCGATGCTTTCCCGCACAGTATGCACGGTGTGAATGAAATTAAGAACTACTTTCCCGCACGCTGCAGTGTAAGTAAACTGTCTGTAGCATCGAAACTAAAATGATGTGAACAATACAATTAAAAGTTATAGAAATAAATTTGATTACTTCAAATTTGCAAAAATATTAATGAAACTAAAAAGACTTTCGCGCGCACCTGCCGCTCATTGGTGGTTGACGGTTGTGCGTTTTAGGAAGATAAAAAGAGTTAACTATTATTTCTGGTGTGCTTACGTATTCGTTTTGACTTACATAAATCATTAAAATATGAGCAGTTCTATAAATGAAAGTGATAAATTTTACACAACCCCGCCGGAAATTCTACAAGATGGTCAAGCAATTACGGATAGCCTCTTCCCCGCGAAATCGATGCATAAATATTTAAAGACTCCTTCAATAAAAAATAAAAATGCAGGTTTGTTTTCGGACAAACCGGGGTAGGTATGTACCTACTTCAATGAGTTGGTTTAAAGTTACAAATGAGACTCCAGCCGGATAACGTACGGACGTTTTGGCCAAATACAAAGGTAGGTTTTTAAAGTTGTTTAAAACTTTTACTTCTGAAATATTATAATTTTATTACTTTCCTGGCAGCGTTGTAAAATGTTGTATTACACTCGTGCGAATAGGTAATTCCCATCGAGTGACGGGTGATCTAAAACACGAGCGTGACGTGAGCGAGTGTTTTACTTTTCGCACTTGTATCATAAATAGAAGTTTTTTGGTTGATCAGATTAGATTAGTTTAAACTTTTAAAAAAATCCAAAAGGAGTTTGTAACCGTTTATATATATTTTTTTTATATTTTTTTTCAGATAATACCTTGAAGTAAAGTGCATTGACCAATACAATGCGCGTCATTGGACTGAACATATCGGCAGATACCAGATCCTTGATGCGATGATTGGTTTTATTTTCAACCTGAAATAATATAAATAGATTGAAACACTTTACTGCAACACTTGTCCCTACCTTTTATTACAATGAATCATGTTGAGTAGCAATAACAACATTATTTTTTTAAATCAACATCGTCATCACATTGTTTACAATGATGTGTAATTTTCTTACCCTACTGTGCCAGTAAGGTTCTGTTTTTAGTGCATGTACATTGATTTGGCCTTTCAGTAGTGTTCGTTCGTAGTTATAATTATGTATTTTATAATTACCCAGGCATTGATTATAGCAGCAGCTTGGCTGGGTTTGCTAAAATCGACATTCTGGCAATCAGCGTGGACGACCTCTTTGGAGTCCTTGATGAAAGAAGCGTTAAGTTTGTAATCTTCGTTGGCATAGATTTTGGCATTAGCGGAAAATTCGCCACCGGTGTGATTTTCGAAGGAAGCGATCCAGGCTGGGAAGACGGTTCTTATCTGTAAAATCGTAATAGTTACTTATTTTTAGGTTAACTTTGAATTCATTTATAATAAATAGTATTTACCTAATTATTTTTATGAAAACCAACAGTTAATTGTACTAATACATACTCAGAATTTCCTTTCCGAGATTTTTTCCGTTATAGTGAAATACTTACGTCCATGCGATAAGGAAAGAACGTACAGCATCCATATTCTGGTGTAACCCCAAGTAGATTAATACGATTTTAGATATGTGTGGTCTTATATAAAAATATATTCATGAACCATGGTTATTGAAACCTCATGCTCATTTAGAAAATTTAATAGCGTCGTGGGTTAGTTCGCTAGGTAGGTTATGCTAACTTATAAGATGAAACTTTTTTTTTATGTGATTAGTTGGTAAAGGAGCACATAGGCCACCTGATGGTAAGTGGCCCCACATGACATCATAAGGACTATAAAATAACATAATGAAACAAGGAATCATAAAATTACGAATGCGTTACTTACGCAACCCTGAAGAATTATATTTGAATACCTCTACAACTCTACGGCAGTAATTTCACCGGCTCTCTTATCCCCTTAGGCCCATACTGATAACCTCGGATTAGCGTCGAGTTGATACAAATAAATCAGAGTTAAAAGGCTAACCCGCAGTTACCTGCTTGGCGCAAGTGGGCTTTATCGGAAAACAACAGTGTGATCACCTGGAACTGCGTGATGGTATTGCTGAGTAAAATTAAATAACAACTTACATCATCCTTACTCTGTATGTTGAGAATAGCTAGCAATTGTTGCAATGATACTCCAATTGCATAGAGAGCCAATTGGACCAGAGGAGTGAAGACCGAGAATAAGGACAAGATGATGTTTTGTCCTTTTGCAGACTTCATACGGTTCTGTAAAAAAATAAGCAAATGTGAATCATGACCTATGAGTAAAACGACGCTCTCGAGGCGCTTTTTCCCAATCGTCAAATGGGATACGGATAAGCAAGCCAAAATGATGCGATACGCTGCTATGATGGCTAGTGTGACCTGATTTCTTCTCGCGACGATGCTAGTAATACGACATTTTTTTAAAGCCTAAATCCGAAAACGGCATGCCCTGGAAAACGGCCATACTTAAGGCGTGTCATGGTATCCAATCGATCGCAACCGCATGCAGCCGACATGAGTTATCAATATTTTTTAAATTAAGTTGATCTATGGTATATCACGACACAACTTAGAAGGGGCGCGGTGAAGCTCTAAGTCATAAGTTGTGTAAACCTGTAAAGTCTCTCTATTGCAGTGGTTCCCAACCTTTTTTTGACTAGGGACCATTATGATTGCGTTTCCTTTAGCAAGGACCACAAGATTAAAATAAACTTCAGATATGCAAAAGAAAGTTTTTTTTAAATAACAGTTGGTCAAAAACGCAAGTTTATTTATACTCGTACTAGGCTTTGTTTTTTGAGCACTAGTGCTTTTTCCTTTTTCAACTTCACCCTATTAGTTTTTTACTTTATTATATTTTTTTCGCAAATTTAAAGAATGACATATTTTCATTTTCACTTGTCCAAAACCACGCGGGCAAAAGTTAATGTTTAGCATAAATAAATGAGCAGTGAAAACATGTAACTTTTTGTACTTTTAGCAGAAATTCTTAAGTTGATAGGCTCTTGTAATATTGTTTCGTCAGATGTTTCCCTCTTACCGGTCACCTCACCGCGTTCTCGTTCACGTACATTCAAATATGAAATCTGTCGCGGACCATATTTTAAATCTCGTGGACCACTTGTGGTCCGCGGACCACCGGTTGGGAACCACTGCTCTATTGTCAAGACGTTAGAGTACATGTTCAGATATTTATGATCACCCTTGTATGTTCAGAGGTTCTATCAGGCTTCCTCGGAGTTTGATTGACTTACGTAAAGAGCCTTTCCAGTGCTGGCTGTGACGGCCGTTTGCAAATTCTTGATTCCATCGGCAATGGAGATTGTCTCATTCTTTGGTAGTGAACAGTTAGTAGGGATTTGGGGTCCTGAAATATAACATACTTGTCATACTTATGTGTATAAAAAGGGTTTCATTTAGTCTAATCTACAAATAATAAATTATGGTGATTATAATAAATCGTATTTAATGTAAGCATCTGCCGCTCCTCTTGTCCCGGTTGACCTTTAATCATTGATCTATTATAAGTAAGGATTCACAATCAGCCGAAGAAAAAAGGTGCCCGAACAACTCGGGCACCCGTTTGGCGCTCAGTCAATTTGACACTTAAGTCTTATAGTGTTAGGTTTACTTTTGTATATTACCATGACACATATTATAAAGAGGCGGTATTAGCATATTGGAACGTATTTTCTAATGTCAGTTTGCTTCATATATTTTGACATATTCTGTTAGGCACTGTTCGTCCATATGTTATTATAGGTCAAATATTTATAAATATTTTATAAACTTACCGCAGTGAGCAGCTAATATGCAAGTGCCATTGCTGTTTCTGTAGTAACCTTTCTTACACTTGCATTTCGGTTCGCACGGAACGGCGATTATGTATCGTGGACATAATTTGGTGCCGTTGATGTAGTCTGAACATTTCTCGCCTGGGCAATTGTCTGGGCAGTGTTGAAACTCCTCGTTTTTGCCGCAAGGGTACGGAGCTGGAAGATTAATTTTCGAAATCAGATAATAGCGACTTTTGTTTCGACTTAGGTATATGTGTACACTGGTAGTTTAGATATTAGTATGTAGAATTAAAAAAATGGGCTAATTTATATACACTAACATTCTCACGGGATCGGAATATTTACGGGTCCGGTTTTTTATACGTTCAGTTTATATATATTAAAACTGGTCTGGATAAAGGGGGCTCTTAACAGTGTATAGAGTTTGGTGGGAAAAGCAGACCATGCTTTCATTTTTCATACTTATATCAATAACTCGCAAGTATTAGACGGCATTAGTAAGCACGTGAAAGCGTTCAAAGATCCACGTAAATTTGTAAATGGGTTTTACGTAGTAATTTTGTAATTCCATTCTGTACTTTCTATTAAACGACAAGTCGTAATACTCACGGCAGTCGGAATTCAGGATGCATTTGCCAGTCTTCCGGTCCCTACGTCTGTTAAGACCGCAGACACATCTCGGTGGGTCACACACTATTCCAACCGGGCATCTAGTGGGAGAGTCTTTGTTCTTGGGACAATAGTCTCCTTCACATTTGACAGTGGGACACTTTGAGTAGATTTCGCCTTTGGGGCATGGTGGAGTCGCTGCAAAATATTTCCTATAAAGTACCAGGGCGGAGGTGAGAGCTAAATAGATAGATCGATTTCTCGTCATCGATATTGGGTTTTAAATTGTCAGTGTCGCTTGTGAGATAGTGATAAGGAAATAAAGATGATAAGAATCCGAATAGCATTAGCTCGATTTCACTTCACCGTTGGTAATACCGGCACGTGCCAATTTGAAGAGCTGAGATCGTAAATAATTAGTAAACAATAGATGACCATTATGCTTCTCTTTGTGCAGTCTCTTGTGGAATTGGGCCATCGCATATGAAACGAAGCATGGGTACGTAATTTTTGACTTACGCCCTTTTAGAATAAGGCGATTTTTAATTTTAATTTTATGTATGAAATTGACGACTTACAAAAAGAAGAAAAAACATGTTTCCTTTTAATTTTTCTCTACTTTTTAACTAGCTAATAAAACAGCCGTGTTAAAAAATGAAATGTTGTCAATTGGCCTTGGAACAACACTTGGTAACACCTTGATAAATAAATTATACGTAAGACTTGATGCAGTTTACTGATTTAATTGGAATTTTATAATATTTACTTATTCAGTTTCATGTCACTAACTATTTAGCCTTAAACATAAAGTTTTGTTACAATGCAATGAGCAGTTCATCTTCTGATATTAAATCTTTCTGTATATTTATAAAAATCGTGGGTTAGTCTAGTTAAAACTGGAGAAAGGTTGGACTATTTTTATGTTGTGTTTCTTATGATCCTATATTTCATACGAGGGCTGTTATAATGATATCCATCATATTCGTATGTCATTTATAGAACCGGAACAACTAGAAACATTCGGAACAACCCTCGTGTGCTTACAATGGGGGCTATCGCGTGTGAATTTGCCACTAGAAGCGCCTTTATGGCGTGAGGTCTAATAAAATAACATTTACTTTTCACTGGTTTTGGCGGGCCTTGTGTTATAAATTATAATTTCTTTAATTTACCTGTTGTAAAGTGATCTCCTTAGTGAAATTATCGCATATATGGATTATTTGGCGATGAATGTGAACGCTTTGAACGCGGAATTAAGAAAGAGAAAAAAAATGGAACTGCACAACTTTGCGGCATGGCTACTCGATAAATATGATGATAGTTATTTATAATTAATAAACTTAATAAGATTCAAGATTTACTCGTAAAACTTTGTTTCGGCGCCGATCTTATAAAGTCGCCTTTGACAGCCTCTGGATTTGGACCTTAGTCAACAGTGGCGCCAACTGGTGAGCAAAGAAACTATAGCCCCCTTGAAAGTACATTTTGTATAGGTACTTACGGCATTCGCTCTCCGGCACGCACTCGTAGTCCTGGTTCCTATAGAACCCTTTGTTACAGCGGCACCCCGTGCGGCAGACCGCTGGCTGGATGGGGCAGTGGAACACCTTGCCGATGTCGCTACAAGACTGGTTACGACACCCAGAGATGCAGGTATCTAAGTACTCATTTTTACCCGTACATTTTGCTGGAAAAAACACTAACAGTCTTAACAGGTTTAACAGTCGTTTCAATATAATTTGTTATTTCAATATTGCTAATGCGACCAGATTCATAGAGCGAGAGGTTTAGATTCAAACACTTTTTGAAAATAAAGTAAAGTATGCGTTTGTTAATGTTTAAAGTAAATGGTTTTGTTAAAGTACAGCACATCTTAACTCCTTCGATTAAGAGCACGGCATGCAAAGCGTGGATATAAATATTAATTATTTAATGAATTTTAAGAACTCAAACAAAATCTATCTTTTGTAGTAAAAAAAAGAAGCAAGTGGTGTGTCATAAAATCTCACGAGAATTAAGTGAGCGTACACGTAGCAGCGCACGCATTCGCCGTCAAGTTGCTTAATTTTTTTATACTAACGACATTCGCTCTCCGGTATGCATATGCACTCATTATTTGCGTTCCTCCAGAAACCGGGGTGGCACCTACCTACATCCAGTTCTACAGATAGCTGTTTGAATAGAACATTCAATAATTTTGCCAATGTCATCACACGTTTTACTGGTGGAGTAACCTCCGATACACATCGTAGTATTCATTATTTCGATTGCACGGAGCTGTATAAAATAATTACTTTATTTATTTTAGCGGAGAGTTTTATTCAATGTATAAAATGAACGGAAGGTTTACCCAAATAAATTGAAAAAAAAAAAAACCATTTCCAACCATTTTTTTGAAATTAACCGAATTTCATGGGCGTTCGCTTTCTGGTGTGATAATAGTATCTTTATTGTTATTGATAATTTGATTGTAGTAATCGCTGCCATGTCGATTAACTTGCATTGATTGAAAGATCGATTTTTTTTTCTTACGGCATTGCTTCTTGGGAATGCAGACATCAGTGGCATTTCGGACGTAACCATCCACGCATTTGCAACCAGCCTTGCAGGCTGGATCTCCGGGTTGTGGGTTTGGAGCACAAAGGATCAAGGCGGGATCAACGCCGCATCTTTGGGGAGGGCATGTCGCGAGGCAATGGTCGAACACCTCATTCGCGGGACACTTTTTGGCTGAAAGTTTGGACGAGCTACTTAATCTTCTGTATATATAAAACAAGAAACTGACTGAATTACTGACTGACTGACGGACTGATCGATCAACACAGAGTCGAAACTACTGGTCGTAGAGAGCTGAAATTTGGCATGCAGGTTCCTTAGGGAACGTAAGAGAGGATTTCCCGAAACTCCCACGGGAACGAAAAAAACGGATTTTTCATTTTAATATTTCTGCGTATACGAAGTTGTGGGGAACAGCTAGTATTCTATATTAAAATGTGCAAAGTACAAAGTTACCTTAATTAAGATGCCTTAGTGTTTTTCGATAACCGGAAATTTACGGAATATTAAGAGTGTCATTTATCAGAAAGACGTTAACACAAGTGACATTACTTTCGTTCACTCCATTCAGCACGAATGGAGAGAACGAATGGGTTTCGTTATGGTTAACTGATAGTACAGTCAGGTTCATTAATATGTGAACACTTTTGGACCTTATTAGAACGGAGTAAGGTGCAAAAGTGTGTATTTATTGGAGAACTTGACTGTACTTGGGCGACCCAGCTTTGCTCGGTAGAAAATAGCTAAAAAATTATTTTCCCAGTTCTGAGACCTAGTTAGTTAGATCTATTTATCACCCCCGTAAGCCCTCATATTCCAAATTTAATCGAACAAAATGTTAAAGCAAAATAAGCAAAACCATGACGATATTTTGACACAGTATCAGTTATCGATTCTAAGCATGTATTTAGGTTTATAATTTTTTTTTATTTATCGAACGAGTAAAAAAAATTGTATGTCGCATGTTGATGTTGTGAGCGATACCTGGTAATCCATAATTATTTTTTAACCAACTCCGAAAAATTAAGAACCTTAAGGCCGTTCTCTGACCCAGCATAGTCAAATTGCTCATGTAAGATCATACTTTTTTAAGAAATGTTAAAAGTAAAAAAAAAAAGTTATATTTGATTATATCACCCTTATAGACCGGGAGATGCTGACACAGAATTCCGAACCATTTGTACCAGGCTGGCGAGTCTACAGGGGTATAATTACGTAATGACGAAAAAGAAAATTAAGGTCATAGCGCCAGTACCGGGGGCCCAATTGCGTGAGCGTTAATCGAACGTGTCGTTCTGCAAAATGAAAAAAAAAACATCTTCGCCATCAGCGGTATGGCGGCCATTTGACCCCGTCGGAAAAGTATGGCATAGTGATTTTCGTGAATGGCTACTCGACGATGATTATCCGTGCAAAAATTTGCCTGGTACAAATGGTTCAATTTTTGGTTTTTAATGAACATGTTTTCGTCGGTATGGCGGGATGTAGGCCGCGCCAGAGAAGTTTGGCATTACGCGATCGCCCACTTCGTTTTTCATCGACTATCGGAAAATACAAGATTTTTTGTGGTACAAATCGTTCGACTTTCGTAATTTATGCGACACGTTCGATTAACGCTCACGCGATTGGGCCCCCGGTACTGGCGCTATGACCATGATTTTCCTTTTCGTCATTACGTAATTATACCCCTGTATACTCGCCAGCCTGGTACCTACAAATGGTTCGGAATTCTGTGTCAGCATCTTCCGGTCTATTACATTGACAGTTTTCGTAACAAGTTTCGCTTTCGCTTTTTTTCGTTTCGAAACTTCGCTCGATACGATTTAAATCTAAAGTAACCTCTAACTCAGAGCTTTAATCCAACTTTACTCCAGTTAATAATATCAAACAGTGTAACACTACATATAACAGAAAAATATTCATATTATATGCATACATTGACAGCTTTATAAATGCCATGTTTTAGACGGTACGTTTATAGAAATTAAAACGCGTTAACTAACTAAATCGGCCGTTTTGTGCGTAGCGCTTTCACTCGTTGCACGACTGACAGTGACGGCTGAGCTGGGTATAGGAACGGCCTTAAAACATGCTTAGAATCGATAGCTGAATCTGTGAGTAAAATATCGTCACAACATTTTGCTTGACCCCGTATTATATAATACAAATATTGCTCGTTTAAAAGTATAGGATAAAGACTTGGCCTTAACCAAGACTGTTTCAAGAATGTACACAAATGAAAACAAGTAAAACATAATTACGTTTATCGCATTGACTCCTCAACACGCATTTTCCATTTGAATTCCGAACGTAGTTATCAGCACAGCGGCACCCTGGTTCGCAGTCAGCACTGCCAGGTTTTGGTGGAGCGGCGCATTTGATAAGCCTGGGGTCCACACCACACTTTCGTGGAGGGCACGGCTCCGGGCAGAAGTCGAAGACCTCGTTTTTACCGCATTTAGCTGCGGAAAAAGACCAAATAAAAATACCAAGTATAATAGTGGTAGAATAGAAATAACAAAACCTCTGCTTTTGAAGTCATTCCACTTCAATGCAACAAATTATTGGAGGATAATATAAGTTACTCTATAAAATACCTAGGTTACTACATGAATATTTTCTAATACCTATGACTTCAATAACAAACAAAAAAATGACGATCATTTACGAATGGACCGACTTGCTTCAAAGATAGCTAAAAAAATTCTCGATTAACTGTAACAAAAACCATATCGCTTTCAGTAACAGAAGGTGGCTTTTTAATTACAGTTTAATATATAATTTTCATTGATTGATATTGTTTTAGATAAAATAATTACATACGTGCAGGACATTTATCTTGGGGTACGCATTTTCCATGTGCGTCTCGTAGGTAGTTTGGTTTGCAGACGCATCCTCCGATGCATTTGATCGGATCGATGCATAGTATTGGTTTCCCGAGCTGACTGCACTGGCGACGGCCACACCCACCGTTGGCGCAAGGGGAATATACCTCATTAAGTCCACAAGTAGGTGCTAGAAATTTCAAACACATAACTTTTTTGGTATATATGACTAAACTACTAATAATAATTAAAGGTAATTTTAAGAAATCGTACGCATTTAATGTAAGCATTTACCGCTCATGCCCGTCCTGACCCAATATTTATTTAGAAACTTCGTAAACTTACGGCAGAGGGCAGCTAATATGCAAGTGCCATTGCTGTTTCTGTAGTAACCTTCCTTACACTTGCATTTCGGTTCGCACGGAACGACGATACCGATTTTGTAAGGCGGACATTTGGTGCTGTTGATGTAGTCTGAGCATTTCTCGTCTGGACAACTGGGTGGGCAGTGTTCAAACACCTCGTTTTTGCCGCAAGGGTACGGAGCTGGAAAAATATTTTTCAAATTTGAAATAAAAAATAGTGATTTTTTTCGACGTATTTTATACTTATTTGTATACGTAGACTAAAAAGTAGGCTAATTTTTATACCAACTTTCCCAAAGAATCGAAATTTTTCGGGTTCGGCGAAAGTATTATAATATTAAAACTGGTCTGGGGATACGTACTGAGGACACTGGACTCTTTAAAGGAAGAAGGAAGTCCATGTTTTTAATTCTTCATATTTATATCAAAAACTCGCATTTTTTATTGTATAAGTATACATCCATCCATTTAGTAGTAAGCGCGTGAAAGCGTTCAAAGATCTACGAAGATTGTAGTTCTGTTCTGTAATTTCTATTAAAGGACGAGTAATACTCACGACAGTCGGAATTCAGGATGCATTTGCCAGTCTTCCGGTCCCTACGTCTGTTAAATCCGCAGACACATCTCGGTGGGTCACACACTATTCCGACCGGGCATCTAGTGGGAGAGTCTTTGTTCTTGGGACAATAGTCTCCTTCACATTTGACAGTGGGACACTTTGAATAGGTTTCGCCTTTGGGGCATGGTGGAGTCGCTGCAAAATATTGATTATTAAGTAGTACCTGGGCGACCAAGTTATCTCGTGTGAAAATAGCTAAAAAGAGTTTGCCGACACGAGAAATCTAAGTAGATAGATCGATTTCTCGCCACTAATATCGTAGTCCAAATTGTACGATAGTGGTCAAGAAATATTTAAAGATGATTAGCTCGTTTAAAGTACTTAAATATATATACCTAACACAATATTCACAAAATTGACCTTGGAACGACACTTGGCAATAACACTTGAGGAACACGTAAACGTGATGCAGTTTATTGAGTCAATTGGGATATTATTATTTACTTAAGTAGTCAGTGGCATATCACGAACAATTCAATCTTAAACATGAAGTTTCATTACTGTGCAATGAACATGAAATTAGAAACCTTTCTATATTTTTATAAAATATCAATTGTTGTGCATTAGTCTAGCCTCCTAAAACTGGAGAACAGTTGGACTAATTTGCTTTATCCTTTAATGCTGTGTTTGTTATTATGATTCTATATGTCATATATTTACAATTTTAACATTCTTACCAATATAATTTGTTATTTCAATATTGCTAATTAATAAGTACGACTAGATTCATTCAGTGAGATTAAAATATAGAAAAGCAACTAAATATTTTTCGTTTACTTTTATAGTGAATAGTTTTGTTAAACAATGTTTGAATCTGCGTTCATTGCACCAAATTTTGAGGAAGTTGCATTTCGTATCATTATATTTTTTTACACTACACAGCAATAGCATAAATCGCACTGTTGTGTTCTATTAGGGGGTTAAGGCAGTCGGTGAAATTTCTGGCACAGGCATTCCATCTTAGGCCTCAGGGTAGGCAACGCATTCGAGATCTTATGGTTTCTCAATGGGGGAGCATAGGACCATAGTACCACCTACCATCAGATAGGCTGTGCGCTCGTTTGCCATACCATTGACATAACAAAAAACAAGATCAAAGTTAATTGAAGAAATTGTAAAATTCATCATCATCATCATCATCATCATCATCATCATTTCAGCCGAAAGACGTCCACTGCTGGACATAGGCCTCCCCCAAGGCTCGCCACTCCGACCGGTTCTGTGCTACTTGCTCCAATGCAGCGGTGAATAGCTTCGGAGAGATGACATCTCCTTGTCTGACTCCCCGCTGCAGTGGAATAGGCTTAGTGGTCTGGTCTTGTAGTCGGACGGACATGGTGGCGTTTTCATACAAACACTTCAACACTTCGATGTACCGGTAGTCAACTTGGCACCTCTGGAGAGACTGCAGTACAGCCCAAGTCTCGATCGAATCGAAGGCTTTCTCGTAGTCCACAAATGCAAGGCAAAGGGGGAGGTTATACTCTTCGGTCTTCTGTATAACCTGCCGCAACGCATGTATGTGGTCTACGGTACTATAGCCTTTTCGGAAACTGGCTTGTTCGGGAGGCTGGAATTCGTCAAACCTGCGCGCGAGACGGTTCGTGATGACTCTCGAAAACAGCTTGTAGACATGACTCAGAAGTGAGATGGGTCTATAATTCTTCAGCAAGGTGTTATCACCTTTTTTGAAGAAGAGCACCACCACACTTCTGTTCCATGCTCGCGGCGTTCTCCCTTCGTGGATGACGGAATTAAACAGCGTCTGAAGGGCCTTAAGGACTGGTTTACCACCCGCCTTCAGGAGTTCAGCTGTAATTCCGTCATCACCGGGAGCTTTGCCGTTCTTAAGCTGTTTGAGAGCCATACTAATCTCGTACAGGCTGACGTCCGGGATATCTTCGGTATAGTGTCGGGTTAGTCTAGCTCTAGGGTCTTTAGCTGGATCAGCGACGGGTGATCGGGTTGTCGTGTATAACTGCCCATAGAACTTCTCAACTTCTCCCAACAGCTCCGGTTTGGATGAAACGATCCTGCCGTCTTCGGTCTTCAACTTTGTCAATTGGCTTTGGCCAATAGACAGATCTTTGGCAAACACCTTCGAGCCTCTGTTACGCTCAATAGCCTTTTCAATACTGTTGGTATTGAATCGGCGTACATCACGCTTCAGAGACTTCGGGATCCGTCTATTGAGCTGCCGATAATGACTAGCGTCACCTGAAGACTGCAGAATCATCTCACGCCTCACCTCCATGAGCTTTAGGGTTGAGTCTCAGATTTTCTTGGTTCTTGTACGGTGGGTCTTGAAGAACTTGGACCCGACCGTATGGACAGCTTCCACAAACCCGTCGTTGTAATCGTCCACGTCGCTTTCTAGGCAAGCAAAATGGTTTTGGAGTTCGAGCTGAAAGCTCTCGGAGTTTTGGAGTTGGGCCGGTGCCGGGCGGAGCGTAGACTTTATCAGTCGAGATCTCTCAAGCTTCACTTGGATATTCAATGTGCCTCGTACCATACGGTGATCGCTCCCGGACTTAACCGTATTGATCACTGAGACATCATCGAATATCTGCTTCCTCGTCGACATGATAAAGTCTATCTCATTCCTGGTTTACGCTCCGACCTCGACGCACTCCGACGATGAGGTGGAGGCTATGTATGAGGACATGTCCAGAGCCATGCATAGCTCCAGGACTCACTTCACAGTTGTTATGGGGGACTTCAACGCGAAACTGGGCAAACGAGACGGTGAAGAGCTGAGAGTGGGGAAATTTGGAATAGGGTGTAGGAATCACCGGTGCCATCTACTGGCTGGTTTCATGGAGAAGGAGGGACTCCATATGATGAACTCCTTCTTCAAGAAACGTGAGCACAGAACGTGGACCTGGATGAGCCCTGATGGTGTAACGAGGATTGTATAATTGTATTGAAGAAATTGTATTTTAGGTTTTTAATCGATAGCTGATTCTGTGGATAAAATATCGTCACAACATTTTGCTTGACCTCGAATTATATCATACAAATATTGCTTGTTTAAAAGTATAGGATTAAGACTTGGCCTTAACTAAAACTCTTTCAAGAATATTTTCGTTTTAGAGGTAGGTTAGGACCTACCTCTAAAACGTTTTCGTTTAAAACATAATTACGTTTATCGCATTGACTCCTCAACACGCATTTTCCATTTGAATTCCGAACGTAGTTATCAGCACAGCGGCACCCTGGTTCGCAGTCAGCACTGCCAGGTTTTGGTGGAGCGGCGCATTTGATAAGACTGGGGTCCACACCACACTTTCGTGGAGGGCATGGCGCCGGGCAGAAGTCGAAGACCTCGTTTTTACCGCATTTAGCTGCGGAAAAAGACCAAATAAAAATACTAAGTATATAATTAGTGGTATGTTAGAAATAACAAAACCTCTGCTTTTGAAGTCATTTCACTTCAATGCAACAATTTATTGGCGGATAATATAAGTTACTCTATTAAATACCTAGGTTCCTACATGAATATTTTCTAATACCTATGACATCAATAACAAACAAAAAAATGACGATCATTTACTAATGGACCGACTTGCTTCAAAGATAGCTAAAAAAACTCTCGATTAACTGTAACAAAAACCATATCGCTTTCAGTAACAGAAGGTGGCTTTTTAAATTACAGTTTAATGTTTCATTTTCATTGATTGATATTGTTTTAGATAAAATAATTACATACGTGCAGGACATTTATCTTGGGGTACACATTTTCCATGTGCGTCTCGTAGGTAGTTTGGTTTGCAGACGCATCCTCCGATGCATTTTATCGGATCGATGCATAGTATTGGTTTCCCGAGCTGACTGCACTGGCGACGGCCACATCCACCGTTGGCGCAAGGGGAATATACCTCATTAAGTCCACAAGTAGGTGCTAGAAATTACAAAAACATAACTTTTTTGGTATATATGACTAAACTACTAATAATAATTAAAGGTAATTTTAAGAAATCGTACGCATTTAATATAAGTATTTACCGCGCATGCAATATTTATTTAGAAACTTCGTAAACTTACGGCAGAGGGCAGCTAATATGCAAGTGCCATTGCTGTTTCTGTAGTAACCTTCCTTACACTTGCATTTCGGTTCGCACGGAACGACGATACCGATTTTGTAAGGCGGACATTTGGTGCTGTTGATGTAGTCTGAGCATTTCTCGCCTGGACAACTGGGTGGGCAGTGTTCAAACACCTCGTTTTTGCCGCAAGGGTACGGAGCTGGAAAAATATTTTTCAAATTTGAAATAAAAAATAGTGATTTGTTTCGACTTATACTTATGTGTACACTACACTGGTAGTTATGGATATATATAAATGTATACGTAGAATAAAAATTAGGCTAATTTTTATACTAACATTCCCACGGGATTGAAGTTTTACGGGTTCGGCGTAAGTATATAATTTTAAAACTGGTCTGGGGACACCTACTGAAGACACTGGACTCTTTACAGGAAAAGTGGTCCATCTTTTTTATTCTTCATATTTATATCAAAAACTCGCAATTTTCATTGTATATTCATCCATCCATTAAGTAGTAAGCGCCCGAAAGCGTTCAAAGATCTACGAAGATTGTAATTCTGTTCTGTAATTTCTATTAAAGGACGAGTAATACTCACGACAGTCGGAATTCAGGATGCATTTGCCAGTCTTCCGGTCCCTACGTCTGTTAAAACCGCAGACACATCTCGGTGGGTCGCACACTATTCCAACCGGGCATCTAGTGGGAGAGTCTTTGTTCTTGGGACAATAGTCTCCTTCACATTTGACAGTGGGACACTTTGAGTAGATTTCGCCTTTGGGGCATGGTGGAGTCGCTGCAAAATATTGATTATTAAGTAGTTACCTGGGCGACCAAGTTCTGCTCGTGTGAAAATAGCTAAAGAGAGTTTGCCGACAGGTGAAATCTAAGTAGATAGATCGATTTCTCGCCACTAACATCGTAGTCCAAATTGTTCGATAGTGGTCAAGAAATATTTAAAGATGATTAGCTCGCTTAAAGTACTTAAATATACCTAACGCAATATTCACAAAATTGACCTTGGAACGACACTTGGCAATAACACTTGAGGAACACGTAAACGTGATGCAGTTTTTTTTGGGTCAATAGGGATATTATTATTTACTTAAGTAGTCAGTGGCATATCACGAACGATTCAACCTTAAACATGAAGTTTCATTACTGTGCAATGAACATGAAATTAGAAACCTTTCTATATTTTTATAAAATATCAATTGTTGTGTTTGTTTGTTGTTGTATCTAGCCTCCTAAAACTGGAGAACAGTTGCACTAATTTGCCTTATCCTTTAATGCTGTGTTTGTTATTATTATTCTATATGTCATATATTTACAATTTTAACATTCTTACCAATATAATTTGTTATTTCAATATTGCTAATTAATAAGTACGACTAGATTCATTCAGTGAGATTCAAATATAGAAAAGCAAGTAAATATTTTTCGTTTACTTTTAAAGTGAATAGTTTTGTTAAACAATGTTTGAATCTGCGTTCATTGCACCAAATTTTGAGGAAGTTGCATTTCGTATCATTATATTTTTTTACACTACACAGCAATAGCATAAATCGCACTGTTGTGTTCTAGTAGGGGGTTAAGGCAGTCGGTGAAATTTCTGGCACAGGCATTCCATCTTAGGCCTCAGGGTAGGCAACGCATTCGAGATCTTATGGTTTCTCAATGGGGGAGCATAGGACCATAGTACCACCTACCATCAGATAGGCTGTGCGCTCGTTTGCCATACCATTGACATAACAAAAGACAAGATCAAAGTTAATTGAAGAAATTGTAAAATTGTATTGAAGAAATTGTATTTTAGGTTTTTAATCGATAGCTGATTCTGTGGATAAAATATCGTCACAACATTTTGCTTGACCTCGAATTATATCATACAAATATTGCTTGTTTAAAAGTATAGGATTAAGACTTGGCCTTAACTAAAACTCTTTCAAGAATATTTTCGTTTTAGAGGTAGGTTAGGACCTACCTCTAAAACGTTTTCGTTTAAAACATAATTACGTTTATCGCATTGACTCCTCAACACGCATTTTCCATTTGAATTCCGAACGTAGTTATCAGCACAGCGGCACCCTGGTTCGCAGTCAGCACTGCCAGGTTTTGGTGGAGCGGCGCATTTGATAAGACTGGGGTCCACACCACACTTTCGTGGAGGGCATGGCGCCGGGCAGAAGTCGAAGACCTCGTTTTTACCGCATTTAGCTGCGGAAAAAGACCAAATAAAAATACTAAGTATAATTAGTGGTATGTTAGAAATAACAAAACCTCTGCTTTTGAAGTCATTTCACTTCAATGCAACAATTTATTGGAGGATAATATAAGTTACTCTATTAAATACCTAGGTTCCTACATGAATATTTTCTAATACCTATGACATCAATAACAAACAAAAAATGACGATCATTTACTAATGGACCGACTTGCTTCAAAGATAGCTAAAAAAACTCTCGATTAACTGTAACAAAAACCATATCGCTTTCAGTAACAGAAGGTGGCTTTTTTAATTTCAGTTTAATATATTATTTTCATTGATTGATATTGTTTTAGATAAAATAATTACATACGTGCAGGACATTTATCTTGGGGTACGCATTTTCCATGTGCGTCTCGTAGGTAGTTTGGTTTGCAGACGCATCCTCCGATGCATTTTATCGGATCGATGCATAGTATTGGTTTCCCGAGCTGACTGCACTGGCGACGGCCACACCCACCGTTGGCGCAAGGGGAATATACCTCATTAAGTCCACAAGTAGGTGCTAGAAATTACAAAACATAACTTTTTTGGTATATATGACTAAACTACTAATAATAATTAAAGGTAATTTTAAGAAATCGTACGCATTTAATATAAGTATTTACCGCGCATGCAATATTTATTTAGAAACTTCGTAAACTTACGGCAGAGGGCAGCTAATATGCAAGTGCCATTGCTGTTTCTGTAGTAACCTTCCTTACACTTGCATTTCGGTTCGCACGGAACGACGATACCGATTTTGTAAGGCGGGCATTTGGTGCTGTTGATGTAGTCTGAGCATTTCTCGCCTGGACAACTGGGTGGGCAGTGTTCAAACACCTCGTTTTTGCCGCAAGGGTACGGAGCTGGAAAATTTGAAATAAAAAATAGTGACTTGTTTCGACTTATACTTATGTGTACACTACACTGGTAGTTATGGATATATATAAATGTATACGTAGAATAAAAAATAGGCTAATTTTTATACTAACATTCCCACGGGATTGAAGTTTTACGGGTTCGGCGTAAGTATATAATTTTAAAACTGGTCTGGGGACACGTACTGAAGACACTGGACTCTTTACAGGAAAGTAGTCCATCTTTTTTATTCTTTATATTTATATCAAAAACTCGCAATTTTCATTGTATATACATCCATCCATTAAGTAGTAAGCGACCGAAAGCGTTCAAAGATCTACGAAGATTGTAATTCTGTTCTGTAATTTCTATTAAAGGACGAGTAATACTCACGACAGTCGGAATTCAGGATGCATTTGCCAGTCTTCCGGTCCCTACGTCTGTTAAAACCGCAAACACATCTCGGTGGGTCGCACACTATTCCAACCGGGCATCTAGTGGGAGAGTCTTTGTTCTTGGGACAATAGTCTCCTTCACATTTGACAGTGGGACACTTTGAGTAGATTTCGCCTTTGGGGCATGGTGGAGTCGCTGCAAAATATTGATTATTAAGTAGTACCTGGGCGACCAAGTTCTGCTCGTGTGAAAATAGCTAAAGAGAGTTTGCCGACAGGTGAAATCTAAGTAGATAGATCGATTTCTCGCCACTAATATCGTAGTCCAAATTGTACGATAGTGGTCAAGAAATATTTATAGATGATTAGCTCGTTTAAAGTACTTAAATATACCTAACGCAATATTCACAAAATTGACCTTGGAACGACACTTGGCAATAACACTTGAGGAACACGTAAACGTGATGCAGTTTATTGAGTCAATTGGGATATTATTATTTACTTAAGTACTCAGTGGCATATCACGAACGATTCAATCTTAAAAATGAAGTTTCATTACTGTGCAATGAACATGAAATTGGAAATCTTTCTATATTTTTATAAAATATCAATTGTTGTGCATTAGTCTAGCCTCCTAAAACTGGAGAACAGTTGGACTAATTTGCCTTATCCTTTAATGATGTGTTTGTTATTATGATCCTATACGAGGGGCGGCTGATAAGTAATCTCCTTGGTCAGAAATATATACAAAAATAATGCTGGCTGGTATGGATTTATATTCGTTTGTTATTCTATTTTCAAAATGTATTACATTCATTTGTTTATTGCATCACGTTTATTTGTCTCCTACAATTGTTTCGAACATGTCGGTAGAAAAAGTGAAAATGGATAAAATCGAGCAGCGTGCGATGATTAAGTTTTTGACTAAAGAAGGGACGCTGTACGCCTTCGGAGATCAGACAGCGTATGTAACGTGTGTTTGGCAGTTCGTGTTCTTTCGAATTTGTTATAAAGTTTTGGTCAAAGCAGTTTAAGTTAGGTCGTGAGAGCCTGGAAGATGATCCTCTTAGCGGAAGACCAGTTTCGGCCGTCACCGATGGAAATGTAGCCAGGATGAAAAAAATATATTAGAGGACCGATGAGTGAAGCAGTGGGAGATAGCTAGAGATGTGGGCGTCAGTAAAGAGCGAGTCAATGAAATAATTCATGGGCATTTGAACATGTCCAAGGTGCACGTTGGGTCCCCAGAATGTTGACTGCATTTGACATGGAGAGGCGTGTCGAATGTTGCGAAGAGTTTTTGGACATGGGTCGAGGGAAAGAGGAAGAAATAATTTCTACAATTGTAACATGTGATGAGACTTGGATTCGACAATGGTACCCGGAAAGTAAGCAAGAGTCGTTACAGTGGAAATTTAAGGATGAGAAGCCGCCTCGGAAATTCAAGGTCTGTCCATCGGCAGGTAAACTTATGGCTACAATCTTTTGGGACACAGAATGGATTTTGCTCATAGATTATTTACTGAAGAAAACTACAATGAATGCTGATTATTACTCAAACTTACTATATCAACTAAGAGTGACAATAAAAGAAAAACGGCGAGGTAAACTAAGCAAAGGAATTCTGATTTTGCACGATAACGCACCAGTGCATACCGCCCGCACAACGAAGCTAGCAATTAAAGACAATGGCTCTTATAGTCCAGATCTAGCCCCCTGTGACTATTTTCTGTTAAGATTTCTCAAGAAATACCTCAGGGGACGAAGGTTTATGACCGATGACGAAATGAAGGCTGCGGTTACTGACTTTTTTGACGAAAAACCGAAAGTTTTTTTAGTGGTTTAAATTCAATATTTGAAAAATGTAATAAGTGCATTTTATTAGCAGGGGACTATATAGAAAAATAAAAAAAAAGTAGCCACGACAGTCTTTTGTTTCATTGTTAGGTAGATTACTTTTCAGCCGCCCCTCATATGTCATAAATTTACAATGTTAACATTCTTACCAATATAATTTGTTATTTCAATATTGCTAATTAATAAGTACGACTAGATTCATTGAGTGAGATTCAAATATAGAAAAGAAAGTAAAACATTTTTTGTTCTTGGGACAATAGTCTCCTTCACATTTGACAGTGGGACACTTTGAATAGGTTTCGCCTTTGGGGCATGGTGGAGTCGCTGCAAAATATTGATTATTAAGTAGTACCTGGGCGACCAAGTTATCTCGTGTGAAAATAGCTAAAAAGAGTTTGCCGACACGAGAAATCTAAGTAGATAGATCGATTTCTCGCCACTAATATCGTAGTCCAAATTGTACGATAGTGGTCAAGAAATATTTAAAGATGATTAGCTCGTTTAAAGTACTTAAATATATATACCTAACACAATATTCACAAAATTGACCTTGGAACGACACTTGGCAATAACACTTGAGGAACACGTAAACGTGATGCAGTTTATTGAGTCAATTGGGATATTATTATTTACTTAAGTAGTCAGTGGCATATCACGAACAATTCAATCTTAAACATGAAGTTTCATTACTGTGCAATGAACATGAAATTAGAAACCTTTCTATATTTTTATAAAATATCAATTGTTGTGCATTAGTCTAGCCTCCTAAAACTGGAGAACAGTTGGACTAATTTGCTTTATCCTTTAATGCTGTGTTTGTTATTATGATTCTATATGTCATATATTTACAATTTTAACATTCTTATTTCAATATTGCTAATTAATAAGTACGACTAGATTCATTGAGTGAGATTCAAATATAGAAAAGAAAGTAAAACATTTTTTGTTTACTTTTAAAGTGAATAGTTTTGTTAAACAATGTTTGAATGTGCGTTCATTGCACCAAATTTTGAGGAAGTTGCATTTCGTATCATTAAGTATATTTTTTTACACTACACAATAACAATATCATAAATCGCACTGTTGTGTTCCAGTAGGGGGTTAAGGCAGCCGGTGAAATTTCTGGCACAGAGGCATTCCATCTTAGGTCTCATGGTAGGCAACGCATTTGAGATCTTACGGTTTCTCAATGCTCAATCATCCTATGGGCCCCCCATAGGATTTCGGTGTCCATTGGCCGCAGTGACCACCTACCATCAGGTGGACTGTGCGCTCGTTTGCCATACCATTGACATAACAAATAACAAGATCAAAGTTAATTGAAGAAATTGTAAAATTTTAATGCAATTGATATCGATCTAGTTTTAAGAAAAACGTCAATGAATATGATAATTGTGGATTATGTTTTATTAAAACTATATCAAAGATTAGTTTGCATGCACGACATCTCTTAACTCTTTCTTAAGAGCATGGCATAAAAAAACGTTTATGCGTTTTTTCGGGATAAAAAGTAGCCTATGTCCTTTCTCGGGACCCCAACTATCACCATGCCAAATTTCATTCAATCGGTCCAGCGGTTGAAGCGTGAAGAGGTAACAGACAGACAGACAGACAGACAGAGTTACTTTCGCATTTATAATATTAATATGAATATGGATACTAAAAAACTTTAAATAACGGCAGTAGATACATAATTAGTGGAAGAAGAAGCAGGATAAAGTCCGAGTCACAACGAACGCGTGTGCAACTCATGCACAATTTATAATACAACAAAAAGCCCGTCGCACGCAATCTGTATGTTATGTCACGACGTCTCACGAGAACTGTCACTATAAGAGATAACTGGCATGAGAGTGCGTGTTCATAGCAGCGCTCGCATTCAGTGTGAACGCGCTTAAATCTGACATTATTTATACTAACGGCATTCGCTCTCCGGTATGCACTTATTATCTGCGTTTCTCCAGAAGCCGGGGTTGCATCTACATCCAGTTCTACAAATAGCTGGTTGAATAGAACATTCAATAATTTTGCCAATGTCATCACACGTTTGACTGGTGGAGCAACCTCCGATACACATATCGTAGTATTCATTCTTTCCATTGCACGGAGCTGTACAAAACAATGAGTTTAATGGACATTGGGCTTAGGTTATTTAACTATTTCATAAAATTAATTGGATGTTTAGTCTTGTTACGGTTTTAGTTTGTCAGCGATAATCGCAATATACATACAAACTTATATCATACCGTCACGCCTATGTTCCCTTGCGGGGTATGCAGAGCGTTAGTGAGTGGTACACACACATACGGAACTCCGATGTTTACCTTCCTGAACAATTTCGATTTGATTAAAAAGTATGAAAAACATAAAAAAAATCACATATAAAGACCATACCTATAGAGTTTGAAGCATTTTTTTTTAATAAAATGAATTTAATGGGACTATTTGCATTCGCATTCTGGTGTTGTAAGACTGCAAATTTTAAAATCCCATTTTTGAGTATATTTTTTTATCCACAGTTTAAATGGACCGTAGGCGTTTATATGAGAAATATATAGTGATAGATACTTTGATTGTAGTTATAGTTGCCATTTATCTATGTGCGAGGTCGATTGACTTGCATTGATTGATAGATTGTTAAATTTGATCATGTATTTCTTACGGCATTGGTTTTTCGGAATGCAGACATCAGTGGCATTTCGGACATAACCGTCCACGCATTTGCAACCAGCCTTGCAGGCTGGATCTCCGGGTCGTGGGTTTGGAGCACAATCGATTAAGGCGGGGTCAACGCCGCATCTTTGGGGAGGGCATGTCGCGAGGCAATGGTCGAACACCTCATTCGCGGGACACTTTTGGGCTGAAAGTTTGGACAAGATACTTATTTTTTTATATTAAAATGTGCAAAGTGCAAAGACAACTTAAGGCGCTGACAAGACCTAAATTGACCTTATATATACAGTATTTAAACGAAAACTATTTAAGCGAATTGCTGCCTGTTTAAAATTAAAAGTATTTCGGTAGATAGCTAATTTAAAAGTAAAAACAAATACAATTAAAACTAATTACCTATTTGAAAACAATTAATAATAATAATAAATACACTAATTAAAATAAGACATGAAATGTAAATAAGTTAAATTAAAGAAAACTATAGAAAAAACACCCCTTCCAAAAGTTCATTTTGCGGCATGGTGCCCACAACGCTGGCGGCGTTACCTCTCTGGATTGTTAACGAAATCCTTTGCGAGAGGTAAGCGCCAGCCCTTGTGTCGCCGGTTAAAAAATAATAATAATAAATAAATACATTTTTCACCTCAGCAGCTCGAACAAGTAGACTTTGCTGTCAGAAATTAGTGAGCAAAATCGTGTTTGTTTCACTCAGTGAGACAAAGTATTTTTTTTATTTGTTTTTTTTAAATCCTTTTATCCCATTAGACAATCACATCAGGCAAAGGCCTAAGCCTTGCAGCCACAGTTAAATCATACTCGCGCTTTTTTTTAAATTTGATTATGCTAATGGTTATTTCATACTGCGGCATCTAACTAGTAACTCCTTATACCAATAATTCAAACTATCTCGATTTTATCAGCTCACTTCTTTTCATTTCTTTAAGAAAAGAGGTAGAATTATACTAGGTAAGTCTTAGTGCGAATCTATTTTCGTAGAAAAAAAAAAACTGAACTAGAAACGTTCGGATAGGCGCAACGTATCAGAACCGTCGTATTTTTAAACATTAAAATTATACGTTTATTTAAGTTCTGAAAATCTTACAATTTTTAAATGACTTATATTTCATATAATTATGTTATTTGTAATCATTTTAAACTAAAGTTTTAATTTAAAGTAAACTAAAAGTTTTCAAATATTAATACCGAATAAATTCAAAATTTATCATTGTACTAGTTTCCGAACATTTTTTAACGTTTAGAAAATTGCCGCCATTCTCTCGTGTCAAATCATGTCTTTCTTCTTAATTTTCGATAACTAACTTTAAAGTAATTCTTTTAAAATATGAAATTCAAGTAATAATTTGAGTGAAAGGAGTGAAGAAGAAATGTTATTTTATATTTTTCGTGATGTAAGTATTCTTTGCAAGTACCTTTTATGTGTTCTCGCTACTGAGGTGAAAAATTGTATGTGCTACTCGAGAGCAATTTCTTTTACTTCTCGTGCCTTTGAGTCCTTCGCTAGCTCAAGATTCTAAACTAGAATCACTCGCTGAACGCTCGTGATTCAACTATAGAATCATTCGCTAGCTCAGGACTCAAACATGGCACTCGAAGCAAAAAACAATTTTGCTCTCTTGTTGCACAAATAACTATTGTAAGGCGAAATTATAGGCGAGATTTTGTTAGGGTGAAATATATACAAAATAGCCATAATATTCACTATATACTTAAAAAACTTGTTATTTCGTAAAACAGATTTCATGAAATCGGTTACATGAAAAAAAAATCGTGAAATTACGTCTTCTAATTCCTCTAAACGGTTTAATTAGTTTCTTTTTTAACGCAGATTTTTATAAGTAATTAAATAAACTATTCCGTCATACTCATGCCAAAAATTGTTAATTTATATTGTTCATGTAATGCGGGATTTTGATGTTCATTTTTATGCCGCTGCCGCTGCCGCTGCCTAATAGCCTGTATAAAAAATTTGATACGCCCCTGGATATTGCTCACATGACTTTTTCGATGTACGCCGCAATGTTAGGAGATTGTCAGTCGGTACAGTATGAGATTAACCTTGTGTTTGGCAATATTCTAAAAATATTTGTGTTCACTATTCTGATTCTTAATTTAGGATGTGGTGGTACGGGCGGTGGATCTTAATGCTACGTCAGGATGCGGTGTGAACTGCGGTAGAACTTGTGACACTTACAAGAAATACTACTAAGTATTTAATATTAAATACTTAATAAGTTTTCTCTATGTGCAATAAAGTTTAAATAAATAAATAAATAACTTTAGGTATCATATATCATCAGGTACGCAAATGCATTATGACTTTTAAATTTTGCTGATTACCTACCAATAGTACCTACCTAAATTACATTTTAGAATTTGTGTAGCGGTGTTATTTAATGAAAGAAATATGATGACACTATTATAACCTAACCTATACTAACATATGGATTTAATAATGTTCTCGATGGAGACAGCCCTAGGGCTAGGGCATGGCCTCCGGAAGAATGCGTTGCATGCGATGCGATTAGAAGTTTGTGTGAAAAATGTGACAAGTTTCGTGAATCGATCTGTACCTGTGGTACCTAACCTTAAGTACCTATAAATTAACCAATTTGACCTTACCTTAAACTCTTTCAAGTATGTTTTGTTTAAGAGGTAGGTTCCTACTGTGATTAAAACATAATTACGTTTATCGCATTGACTCCTCAAGACGCATTTTCTATTTGAATTCCGAACGTAGTTATCAGCACATCGGCACCCTGGTTCGCAGTCAGCACTGCCAGGTTTTGGTGGAGCGGCGCATCTGATAAGCCTGGGGTCCACACTACACTTTTGTGAAGGGCATGGCGCCGGGCAGAAGTCGAAGACCTCGTTTTTACCGCATTTAGCTGCGGCAAAAGACCAAATAAAAATACTAAGTACAATAGTGGTAGAATAGAAATAACAAAAGCTCTGCTTTTGAAGACACTCCACTTCAATAAGCATAAACTAAGTATATGCTACTTTTCCAACTTTCGGAATAAATCCTTAAGGTAAGAAAGGTAAGGTAAGGATAAGAAAGGATTGGTCGAAACCAATCTGTGACGGAATGTGACATTCCACTTTTCTGACTTGTACCCGCATGTGTCGTTGTGATTTTAAAGACGTTTCACATCAAAAACATGTAAACTTAGGTACCTGCTACAAAATGAAACTAGACAAAATTTCACAAAGTGGACATCGCAGTCTACAAATAAGTATTACATGACTGGACCATATCGCTTTCAAGAACAGAAGGTGGCTTTTTAATTGCAGCTTAATATACTTATCATTTCCATTGATTGATATTGTTTTAGATAAAATAATTACATACTCGCAGGACATTTATCTTGGGGTACGCATTTTCCATGTGCGTTGCGTAGGTAGTTTGGTTTGCAGACGCATCCTCCGATGCATTTGATCGGATCGATGCATATTCTTGGTTTACCGAGCTGACTGCAATTGCGACGGCTACACCCACCGTTGGCGCAAGAGGAATGTACCTCATTAAGTCCACAAGTAGGTGCTAAAAAATTTAAAAGCATTACTGTTGTGGCATCCTGAACCAAATTACAGGTAGTATAACTTTCTCTCTAAGGTACTGCATTCTTCAGATGGAATGCATTTGTCGACGCTTGGATCATATAAACATTTATATTCGAATAAAATAATTAGACAATAATTAACCCACAGTATCAGCTGTCGTATATGCATGTTCTAAGAATCTATTCTATTTGGCATATCAGCTAAAGAAAATAGAGAGCTTTTTTTTTTAACTAAGCCTAATTAATTTGATGGAATTATTTGTAGTGTTTATAAATGGTGTGTTTTGAATTGTCTGTCTGAATTCTCCAATATCCAGAATTGCATTTACATTCAAGTAGCTGCATTTAAAAGATGCTATCTTATCTTCTTATCTTGAGACTGTGGGGTCCTTGCGGATACACTTCGACCCATTGGGATCTTTTGTGTGTTTTTTCC
>OZ020276.1:6401226-6551226 GCA_963971205.1 Aethes cnicana | reverse complement strand
TTTACAATGTCGTATGACGATTCAAAATACATCCGAACACCGTTCGTATTTAGACGCTAAATAAGGTTCTATATGCGTAATTGATTGCACTTATAAGAAACTCACATGGACAATCCTTGCGAGGAATACAGATGCCCTTATCCGAGATGACGTAGGTGGAGTTCTTACAAACGCAGCTAGGTTTACACGGCTGAGTGAAGTTCACGGGGAAGCCAAGCTCAGAGCATCTGAGCGGGATGCACCCACGATCCTTAAAGTCAGAGTAAACCTGGTCTCTGGGACATCTCGGTAGTGAAGCTATCAGACATAAAAAAGAAACAAAGTTTATTTAATTTTATTATTTAATAAGGTCACCAAAAGAGGGTACAATTATTTTAACTCTAAATACTTACAACAAACAAAGTGTTTTAAAGTACAATAACTCCACCAATTACGGGTTAACTCAATGCAATAGTAGGAAAGCATGAAAAACTTAGACCGCCATCTTTAGGAGTCCGTCATATTGGATTTAAAGTGACGTCACTTTATTTCTCGCGCTTTTCTCAGCAAGCCCTTTCATTTGATTACTTACCCATATTGCAGAATGCATAAAAAAACCCTTTGTTCCTCACAGACAACCAAGTTAGATAACCAGTAGCCAAGAAAGAAAAAAAATCTTCCCAGATTACTGGTTTTTTAACAGGAAAGATTTCTTCCTCTTAGCAAACCATCAGATATTCGGTAGTCTGCGAGGAATAAATATTTCTTCCCAGATTACTGGTTTTTTAACAGGAAGGATTTCTTCCTCTTAGCAAACCATCAGATATTCGGTAGTCTACGAGGAATAAATATTTCTTCCCAGATTACTGGTTTTTTAACAGGAAGGATTTCTTCCTCTTAGCAAACCATCAGATATTCGGTAATCTGCGAGGAATAAATATTTCTTCCCAGATTACTGGTTTTTTAACAGGAAGGATTTCTTCCTCTTAGCAAACCAGCTCAGATCTGGTACTGATAATTGATGTTATTGTGACAATAACATCAATTTACAGTATATTGGAGACTCATAGTAAGTACCTTGTAACTAGACTAAAAATAAAAGGTTACTAAATATTTTATATCGCATCTTTGTATTAGCAGAGTCAAAACTAAATTTAAGCAAATGGACAAATAATTTCCAAGCAGTGACTGAAGCTTTAATTGAATAATAGCTCTGTTTATACGAGCACGGGAAGCTTCGCAGTGTCTTTTCGTCCAAATTACCGCAGTGTCTTAAGTCGAAAGTCTTCGACCAGTCGACCAGTGTGTGTTGCCAGTGATGACTTATGGTTCCGAGACGTGGGCGCTTACGATGGGCCTCATAAGAAGGCTCAAGGTCACCCAGAGGGCAATGGAGAGGGCTATGCTCGGGGTTTCTCTGCGTGATAGAATCAGAAATGAGGATATCCGCAGTAGAACTGGGGTCACCGACATAGCCCAAAGAATTGCGAACCTTAAGTGGCAGTGGGCGGGGCACATTGCTCGCAGGACTGATGGCCGATGGGGCAAGAAAGTCCTGGAGTGGCGTCCGCGAACCGGTAGACGAGCTGTCGGTAGGCCTCCAACAAGATGGAGTGACGACCTTGTAAAGGTCGCGGGAACGCGGTGGATGCGAGTGGCACAGGACCGGTCTGAGTGGTGCGCCTTGGGGGAGGCCTATGTCCAGCAGTGGACGTCTATCGGCTGAAATGATGAATGATGATACGAGCATTGAGCTCGATGTCTTGTTACCTTTTTTTCTTCAAAGCGAAGTTACGGTTTTTTTCATAAAAACAAGATGCATAATACTTTGCGTCTTTTTCCAAAACTGATAGTAAATGTGGCAGTGTTGGCTTAGCACGACCAACGAACTTATTGAGACGCGAATTCCATCCCTCAAGGCAGTTTGTAGTTCGAATCTGTTCACCTTCACAGGACCAAATGTCTCGTGAGCGACGGGGTGTAAGCCATTGGTTGTAGAAGTATGTATTAAAATCGTGCATTTCAATTTTTTCTGGACTTTGGGCTAGAATATATTCCCAACCCAGGCGCGGATCCACCGTTGTGGGCACTATGGGCATGCCCACAACCCTAAATAGCCTTATAGACATAGGTACCTCATGCCTAAGAGTTTTCACGTCACATTTTTACAGCCCAATGAGGTTGATAGTTTCGAACGTCTTGATAAAAAAAAAGATAAGAGCGAGTTAAAATCGCTTGGAGAGGGTTCCATTC
Source organism: Aethes cnicana (assembly GCA_963971205.1). Classification (NCBI taxonomy): domain Eukaryota; kingdom Metazoa; phylum Arthropoda; class Insecta; order Lepidoptera; family Tortricidae; genus Aethes; species Aethes cnicana. Next base: position 6,548,994 of record OZ020276.1, on the reverse strand, counting down.
GTTGATTATTTTCTATATCATTTCAAATATGTAATACCATGAACTTATAGGTTTTCATAGTAAGCTGTAGGTCGAGAACTAAGAATCGTCGTTTTTTTTTTCACAATTTCAGGCCCACTAAATTAAATTTTTTTATTTAGGTTATCGTACGTGTTTGGGTCACTATGTTACATATAAGTATGTACCAAATTGCAGTCCCTACTTTCGGAGCAAATTGGCTGTAACAGACACACGAGTGATTTCTATAAGCGTTCCGATATTTCGTTTAGAGTAATGAAAAAAAAAATTCTCAATAAAAAATTAAAAACCGACTTCAAACTCCGACAGCCTACAAAGTCGGTGTCAATTTCACTATAAGATTGCCATCGGCTTTGGGTCGGTTCACTTGACACTGACTTTGTAGGCTGTCGGAGTTTGAAGTTGGTTCTTGGTTCTTATTTTTTTATTTAATTTTTTTTTTCGGCTACAGTTTCCAACATGGGTACGATGGGACGTAAATGCCACTGTAGTCTTTGAAATTGACGTCAAAATTATACACGTGCTAACAAATTTTGAGGAGTTCCCTCATTTTCTCATAGATTCCATCATCAGAACTGAATCAAATTAAAATGGGACCAATCCGGAGGTACTACCTTTTGATTAAAAAAAGAATCATCGAAATCGGTTCATAATTGACGGAGTAATCGCGGAACATACATACAAAAAAAAATGAGAAAAAAACATACCAGACGAATTGAGAACCTCATTTTTTTTTCGAAGTCGGTTAAAAACAGAGACTGTCAGGCCTGCTAGTTTCCGAAAATTGTAATGTTGTGATTTTGCTAAATAATTAAAATATTGTTCCTGGAGGCTCTGAGAGCTGTAGAAGTCGCGAATCTATTTTTTTGCATGCCTTGAATCAGTTTTTTAGGGTTCCGAAGTCCACTAGGAACCCTTATAGTTTCGCCATGTCCGTCCGTCTGTCCGCACTATTGCTCGGAGATGCTTAGTTCTAGAAAGCTGTAATTTGGCATGAATATACATATTAGTTACGGTGACAAAGTGGTACAATACAATTTTGAAATATATTTTTTTATAGGGTACCTCCCCTACTGGTAAAGCGGGGATGTAATTTTTTTTTCTTGCGTACCCCATGTTGTGGCATATCGTTGAATAGGTCTTGAAAAAATATTGTGGGTTTGTTAAAACCATTTTTCGATTAAGTGATGCGTTTGTCAAATATTAAGCTTTAAACTGCTATTTTTTGTTAGAGTCACGTGTCCCCCCCCCCCTGCCAGCTAAATGGTGGTATTTGGATGGCTGAAAAAAATCACGGTTGTGGCGTATATAACGTAGTTGAAAGGAAAACTATCACAGCTAAGTAGGCTGTACAAATTTACGAGTCATTAGTCGACTTATGAAATGATTAAAAAACCAATGATTTTTCTCGAGCGGCAGGGGCGTCGGGCGGGCACGTCATACCACAGGCTAGCTAGATGCTAATAAGTCTTAGAAAGGTACTGTGGGCATCCTCAACTTTGGAACCCTATAATTTGCGCGTGGCCCGACACGCACTTGGCCGGTTTTCTTTTTTTTTACTTTACAAACCCAATAGCTCCGCCTTTGTATTTTTTTACGAAAATTGACTACAAAAGAAAAAAAAATCGAATCTGGTCACACATGTGCATTTATCGATATAAAATGAAATTTTGGTCTAGAACTGGCTCTTCTAAAAATAGCGACCGTCAACATAGCGTACACCGTAACATACTATTTGGGTACTATTTATTTGCATAATCTGATCCTGGATAACGTTACGGTGTATCTTGACGGTCACTAAAAATACATTGTTTGTTCTTCCCAACCATATAGCAGCTTTACAAACCCTATATTAGGGACCGTAAAATGGCCATTCGAAAATTGAAATTTTTCGAAGAAGGCGTATTTGGATAAGGTAATTTTCGCGCCACCTGCATTGTTTGAGTTTTCAAATTTGTGGCAGCTTCCAAACCATTTTACACTTCATATTTGCTTCAAAAATAAAAAAATAAGTACATTATTTTCCTTATTTGTAGCTACAAATATGGTAAAAAATACCGTTTACGTTGTTTTTTTGGGGCCAGCCTCTAGTACGACTCGCACTTGACCAATTTTCGCACGTGCCCACAACCTTTTTTGAAGGCTGGATCCGCGCCTGTCCCAACCTTCATCAATATCTTCTTTCGGCAGCAGTGCGAGCCCAGCACAAAGGCTAACGTGACGTCGCGTCACTTTTGCTTTTATCCCGAGAGATTTAGCTTTTTTATACAAACTCTTCGAAAAATGGTAATAATATAAAATATTTTTCACCTCACTGGCTCGAAAGTGGTCGTTTTGCAGCTTGAAATCCGAGCGCAAAAGTTGTTTTTATCCACTAGCGTGGAAAGTGTTTTTGAAATTCGAACGACGCATGACGCCACTGTCGCAATAAAAAAACAACGATACGTTCTGAAACGCAATTCGTCGTGAGAGTTTTATTAAAATAAAGGTTCAATTTACTTAATATCATCATTAATAAAATTATATTAATAATACACCGTTTCAGATGTATTTCATTATTTTACTATGTTTTATCACAAAAATACTTAAATATCTGTATATTTTAACTGTATTCAATGAATAATTGAATCTTGAAGTACGAGTAGGAGTGATTTGGAACGCAACCTCCGGAAAAAAAAACATTTAAAAAAAAATAAAAAAAGTTTTAGATTGCTGGTTTTGTAATTTAGAATACCTATACGAAGTAATAAAGTAAATATGAGCGATTCTAGCGATGAAGATACGAATTTAACTCCTCCAGAGTTAGCACAAACTGTACGTGACGCCGAACTAAGTCTTCTTCCCGAAAAATCGCGCGTGAGGTGAAAAATTTTGTGTTGCGCTCAGCAGCAAAGTCGTTTGCTGTCTCGTGCCTTGAAACCCTCGTTACACTCAGGATTCTATATTTGAACCACTCGCTTCGCTCTTGGTTCAACCCTAGAATCCTTCGTTCACTCGGGTCTCAATCACGCACTCACAGCAAACAACAACTTTGCAGCCTTGCATAACAAATAACTATAGTAACCTTTTATTTTTAGTCTAGTTACAAGGTACTTACTATGAGTCTCCAATATACTGTAATTTGATGTTATCGTTACAATAATATCAATTATCAGTACCAGATCTGAGCTGGTTTGCTAAGAGGAAGAAATCCTTCCTGTTAAAAAAAACCAGTAATCTGGGAAGAAATATTTATTCCTCGCAGACTACCGAATATCTGATGGTTTGCTAAGAGGAAGAAATCCTTCCTGTTAAAAAACCAGTAATCTGGGAAGAAATATTTATTCCTCGCAGACTACCGAATATCTGATGGTTTGCTAAGAGGAAGAAATCCTTCCTGTTAAAAAAACAGTAATCTGGGAAGATTTTTTTTTCTTTCTTGGCTACTGGTTATCTAACTTGGTTGTCTGTGAGGAACAAAGGAAAAAAACTTTGTCCGCCATACTGGATTTAGAGTGACGTGACTTTATTTTTCGAGTTACAGCAAACCCTTTCATTTGATACCCATGCATCAAGAATAATCAGGCCGCCATCTTGGGTGTTTCGCCATGTTGGATTTAGATTGACGTCACACAGCTAGCCATGTATAATATAATGGATGTCAATAATTGTCATCCAAACTAAACATGTGCACAAAATTTCAGATCGTCTGATATATGAGTTTGAAGATATCTGCTTCAAAATAAAGTTGCTAGATACCACCCGAACAAAGATACATAAATACACTGCAAGTTAAATAAAAAAAATTAAAATCTCTTCCGTTACGGACTGACTGATGACAACGTACAGCTGAAACCACTGGTCGTAGGAAGCGGAAATTCGGCATGTCCTTGGGGAGTGAAGGGGACCGAGCACTAAGGGAGGATTTCCCACGGGAACCGGAAAAAACGGGATTTTACATGTTTGTGTTTCTTCACATACGAAGTTACAGGCAAAAGCAACTCACCATATAATTATGGAAGGAAAAGCTTAACCTAATAAAGTGTTAAAATAGTTCATACCATCTGTAGCGACGATTACTGCCACACTGGCACACGCCAAGAGCAAGAGCACCTTCCACATTGTCACTCGGCAGCGTCTGCTTGTTATCTAAAGATACTTAGCTCTTTTATAGCCGTACTAGGTATATGACTTCGTGCACTTGTTTCAATACGAGTTGAAACCACAACAAGCGTACTAATGTTCAGATGTTCTTTATTTTATTCAAAACTGAGAGATCATATTTACATTCGAAAATTCAGTTCGAACACTAGATAATTAACATAAGCTTGATTTTGTTTGTGTAACTGACAGGCCTAACGGTATTAACAAATGTGGAGCTCACAAGGGGAAGTACCTAACTGCCTATATTTATTTATATTTTTGTAAAAGGCACAAGCACTGGAATTTCATTCTTTTTTATGTTTCCCCGCCTTTTTCTCAGTGCCTAGATCTCCTACCGACGAGATTGTGACACATGGCATTGACAAAGTTCCTCCATAACCTCCATATGGAGTGGTCTTCGGCTTGATTTATCGTCACATTTAAGAGAATGTGCAGTCGGTTGGTGATCTGGTCCGATTATCTGTAGTGCTCCTTTGTATGGGTCTTTTCCCTTCTGGCTTACCTAATTGTGAGCACTATTTATTTATCTAAACTTATCTCTCTCTCTTCAACCTATATCCACCCAATGCTGAGTGTAGGTCTCCTCCATTGCACTCCATCCCTTCCGATCTTGGGCTTTTTTGCATCCAATCTTTTCCAGCTACCTGGACAAGATCATCTGTCAATCTTGCGGGTTGCCTGCCTACATTTCTGCGACCAGTCCTGGGTCTCCATTCGAGTACCTTCACGCCCCACCGGCTATCCTGCCTTCGACAAATGTGCCCTGCCCACCTGTGTTTCCTCTGAGTGATGACCTTGGCCACATCTACGAGTCTAGTTCTCCTTCTGATCTCGGTATTCCGAATTCTGTCGCAGATGGAGATCCCCAGCATGGCTCGCTCCATTGCTCTCTGTGTGACCTGCATCTTTCCCAGAATTTGTCTCATCAACACCCATGTCTCTGATCCGTACACCATTACAGGCAGGACACATTGCTCAAATGCACGCCGTTTCAGGTTCATAGGAATGGGCCCCTTGAGTACATCCGACAATTTGCCAAAAGCAGCCCACCCTAACTGGATACGGCGCTTTATTTCCAGCTCCTGTCTGTTGCTACCCAGACTCAAGGTTTGCCCGAGATATACATATGAGTCCACTTTCTCAATTATCAAGAATTATTACACATCATTTTTGTTTTGTCGATGTTCATTTTGAGTCCTACATTTATTGAGACATCATAAAGCTCCTCCGCCATCACCTACAAGTCCTCTAAATTTTCAGCAAGTATGACTATGTCATCTGCAAAGCGAAGGTGAGTGAGGCGGTCTCCGTTAATATTCAAACCCTTATTTGACCATTCGAGAAGTTTAAAAATATCTTCAAGGCAGGAGGTAAAAAGTTTTGGAGAAATAGTATCACCCTGCCTTACACCCCTCTGGACAGCCACTGGCTCCGTAAGTTTATGCAGCTTTACCTTCAAAGACGCAGCGTTGTATTCACTTTTAATGGCTTCAACATATCTTGTATCCACTTGGCTTCTCTGTAAGGAATGGATAACAGCCCAGTGCTCTATGGTGTCAAATGCCTTTTCAAAATCAATAAAGGCTAATGAAAGGAAGCGATTATACTCGTGACACTTCTCCATTATCTGCCGCATTGTGTGGAAATGGTCAATCGTAGAGAACCCTCCGCGAAATCCAGCCTGTTCAACCGGTTGAGCTGAGTCTAGTCTGATGGATAGACGCATTGTGATGACCTTGGTAAACAATTTATATATGTGGCTCAACAAGGATATGGGTCGGTAGTTAGCGAGCTTGGTGATGACTCCTTTCTTAAAAAGTAGTATGACGATAGCAGTTTTCCATGAATCAGGTGCTACACCCTCAAATAGAACCTTATTGAAAAGCAGTTGTAGTTGCTTCAATACTGACGTTCCTCCACATTCAAGGTACTCGTACAGACTTATCTCGGGTAGATCTTCAGTCCTATGCCTCTTTAAAGGAGCTCTTGGGTCTTGTGGTCCCCGTGACTGTTCTGGTATTACAGAGTGATACAGCCTGGCATAGAACTTCCTTACCTCCTCGAGTATTTCGGTCCGGTCTGATGTTATACCATTATTATCCGTTGTCAGCTTGAGGATCTGCTGATTGCCTCTCTTTAGTTCTTTGCGGAATATTTTTGGACCACGGTGTTTTTCTATAGTTTCGATGACTAGTTTGTGTTTCCTCTGTCTCAGAAGTTTACGTATCAGATGCTTTAAAACTTATCTCTACCTTTAAGTACATCACATAATTTAATGTTTTTACACAGAGAGAGCAGTTATTCAAATGATAATAATGAAAACAATTACCTACATAGTGGCTGAAAATTCAACACAAAACAAACTGTAGCCATAATATTATAAAGTGTGTGTAAATTCGTGACTAAAAAAAACAGCAATTCTATTATGAAAACATGATTATAGAATATTCGATTAGGTACCTATAGGTAGTTAGGTACTTTACTGATTGTTTATTAACTACATGATTTAATAAATTATAGTTATTTTTCTACAAGCACAAAGAACGCCAGACACATGTTTAAATATTTGTTATTTTTTTATTTAATCATGTGCCAGTGATAATTGCATAAATTGCTCGACGCCAACAAAAGTGTCTTTCCAATGGATTGCCTTAGTAGACAGCGCTATCTACTTAAGTTTCATAATTATCATCATAATTTCAGACGAAAGATCCACTGCCCACGCAACCAAAGGCTCACAACTCAGACCAGCAGCCCTGTGCTACTCGCTTCCACCAGTTTCCCGCGACCATCACGAGGTCGTCGCTCCATCTTGTTGGAGGTCACTGCCACTTAAGGCTCGCAATTCCTTCGGCTCTTTGCGTTTGCTTCTTAGTAAACTGGGTAGGTAAACCAGATAATAACACGTGTTGTTTGAAGTACCTACCTATGCATAAAACAACACCTTATGTGTTAAGGTTTAAACCTACACAATTCAAAACAAATAATTCATTTATAAATTTATAAATACTTAGTCTGCAGTAAAATATTCGAGTGCTTGATTCAAAAAGCGCGTGCTTCGATCAGATTGGGGCCAAATGAACTTGAGCCTCCTTTACATCTTCACGACACGGAATCGCCGTTTTACGTAATCGATGAATCTTTTATATTCCCCGGACCGTTTTTAACCATACGGACATGACAAGGATCATCATCATCATTGTGGCCCGTCGGATGTCAATACAATACAATACAATACAATATACTTTATTGAACACCACACAATCAAGGAACAGTAGACATTATGTAATTACACAAAAATGTATGGACAAAAATACGCAAAGCCCGACTTAGATGGCGCTGCAAACGCTTGACCCAAACCAAAACTCAAACACTGCAGCTGTCAAATGTTTACGGGTTTTTTTGTTGAAAATTTTAAGTAGATTGGTTTAAAACTGTTATATATTGACCGCAATTTTAATTTGGTTCAGTTATTTGTGATGAAAATGAAGAAGACATCCCAATGCAATTACACCGTCCTCAGATACATACCAAGTCTTTCGGAAATACGTGTCGTCATTCCGAAACAACTGCACAGCGCGGCATTTTTAATAATTTAAGTAAAACCAATAGGTAACAAGAAATATTTCTCTATGTAATTGACAGATGGTTTTGGTCTGGGATTGGGGCTGCGGACGGACGGACATACATGGCGAAACTATAAGGGTGCCTTGTGGACTAAGGAACCCTAAAAACGGCCACAGACAGACACACAGACACATACAATACTTTAATAATCTCCTTTTAAAGTCGGGGGGTTCAAACGCCGTACTGGAATCGTCCCATCATCGTACGGGTTAAAAAGCCCGCCCTGAAGCGAAGGGCGGGCACGTCGGCTACAAAACGCCCTACAACATCATTTTTGTATCCATTAAATAAATGAACTGTAGGAAATGAAAAAATAGGTAAATCCAATTAAGCCTGAAGAAATATTGTATACTTACATAGTTTCTGATTTGATTACGTCAAATAGATGACAAATTGCTTCTATGTTCGTTATCGGGTTAATCGAAGGGGACTGGTTTCACGTGTATAGGTACCTATGTAGGTAATAATATTATTCGAATAGAGGGTCTAGTTAACTGTGCTTTTAATTTAGAGCCACTTTAGCAATTATTTTATTACGCGGATTGTTATAATAGGTTGGTTCTTATTCATATGTATATGAATTAGGTAATCATGATAATTTGCAGTCTTTTCACTGCAACTGCCTGGTTCTAAAGACATTAATTTCTTTGTTTTGTTGCGCAGTAGGTACTGATAAAAACAACTTCGATGTACTTAGCAGCCTGTTCGTTTTCAGTATTGACTCAGTATAAACATCACAACTATTGTTTTTGATGTATGGCATTAATGCTCATAAGTAAGTACTTATTGGTACATATTTGTAAGTATGTTATTTTTAACCGACTTCAAAAAAGGAGGAGGTTCTCAATTTGTCAGAATCTTTTTTTTCATTTTTATTTTTTACTAGCTTCTGCCCGCGACTTCGCCCGCGTGGAATTCGGTTATCGCGTCCCCGCAGGAACTATGCATTTTTTCCGGGATAAAAAGTAGTCTATGTCCTTTCCCGGGACTCCAACTATCTCCATGCCAAATTTCATCCAGATCGGTCAAGCGGTTGAAGCGTGAAGAGGTAACAGACAAACAGACAGACAGACAGACCGACAGACAGACCGACAGACAGATAGACAGAGTTACTTTCGCATTTATAAAATTAGTATGGATGTATGTTCACCAAAAATCAATAGTAAACGTGAACCGATTTCAATGATTCTTATTTTGTTCCAAAGGTGTACCTCCAAGTTGGTCCAATATTAATTTGGTTTAGCTCTGATGATGGAATCCATAAGAAAATGAGGGAACTCCTCAAAATTTGCCAGTAAGGTAGATACGTGGAAGATTTTGGTGTCAATTTGGAAAACAACAGTTACTTATGTATTTCTAGTGTTTGGAAACTGTAGCCGAAAAATTTTTTTCAATAAAAAAAATTAAAACCCCTTTCAAATTCCAACAGACTGCGAAGTCGGTGTCAAATGAACTGACTCAAAGAAATGATAATCATATAGTGACATTGACATCGCAGTCTGTCGGAGTTTGAAGGCGGTTTTTTTTAAATTTTTGTTGTGTTAAGATCCAATACTTTTTTATTTATTTACAAAATCATTTACACTATCATAACAGAACTTAAACCTAAGGTGATAGAGCAGGCATAAAACACAGAAAAAGAACGAAACGGTCAAGTGCGTGTCGGGCCATGCGCAATGTAGGTATAAGTTGATGATGCCCACAGTACCTTTCCATAGCATCTTAGCTATAGTGCTTCATATATTTTCACAAACTCATCGTTTAATCAAGAAATAGTTTTAACAAACACACAATATTTTTTCAAGACCTATTCAAAGACACATCAAGGGGTACGCAAAAAAAAAACATTACATCCCCACTTTACGAGTAGTAATTACCTACACTTAAAAAAAAAAAAAAATTGTACAACCATAGATAAATGATACAAGAAGAGTGGCAGAGTCTATACTGTAGTGCATGCTCCGAAACCCGGGTTAACACTAGATCGACATCTAGCGTCCAGTCAAGTGGCTGAACTCCGATTACCCAACCGTTTAGCATTTGCTTCGCTACTTGAAGCTAGATGGCCAGCCGAACGCAAAGCATATTTTATTGCTTAGCACTAGGTCATCATCGAAATATGTAACGAAATAAACATATGTGTCTCTCTCAAGCACATGTACAGTCTCCATGTTGCATATTAAAATTGCTCATGTCAGGTTAGCTACTCGGGAAACCTTCAGTAAACGCCATCTGGTGGGTGAAACTTAAAATTACTTGGTAGCGTATTTATCTCGACCAACGAAGGTTAGGCCTAAGGTCCGTATACAATACATCCGATCAGTCCTTATTAACCGTGCAATTAAAATAATAAAGAAAAACATGCATTTCTTATATTACATAAGTATCCTTTTTCCTTGACTACCTTCACTGATGATGAGGTATATCTGTATTCGACGAACGGCAGAGTTCTTTTACGATGCACATATTCTTTTCGTTTTTTATGAAACCGTAGTCGCAAACACAGCCTGCAATACAGCGACTGATTTTAGGGCAAAGGGAGATGCCGTTTGAACACATGCACTTAAGATTCGCGCAGTTCGAGTACACCTCGCCGCTGGGACATGATGAAGTATCTGAAAAATACAATCAATAAATGTCTTCAGGCCGTTTCTCAAAAAAATCCACCATCATCACAACAGCCTATTTACGGCGCACTGCTGGGCACAGGCTTCCTCTAATCACTAGAGGGTTTGGACAATAGTCCCCACGTCGGCCCAGTGTGGATTGGGGACTTCACACACTCCTTGAATTACTTCACAAATGCGTGCAGGTTTCCTCACGATGTTTTCCTTCACCAAATTGAAATTCGCACATAAATAAGAGGTGCGAGCCGGATCGAAACCCCTCTACATGAGAGGCGGTAGGTCAAACCGGCCACAACGGCTTCTAAAAAATTTACCTACCCCTGTGAATGAGCAAAGCTTTTTCTTTGACTATTCACATAATTACTTTGAATTGCATGAAAAAAAGATCCAATAATAGGTCCGTTTTAAACCAGTTAACCAATTTTCTTCAAACATGACTAAGAATTTAAACTCGATTTCATATTATTCAATAACTTTAATTTAAAGTTTTAAAAAAACCTTTTCGTTGCATCATCGAGGACACAATTATCAGAAAACCGCCGTTTAGTTTACTTATGTGCGAAATTCAATTTTAATTTACCACTGAGCTTTTCGATGAAGGAAAACATTGCGAGGAAACCAGCACGCATCTGCTAAGTAATTCAAAGATGTATGTGAAGTCCCCAATTTGGAATTGGCCCGCTTGTGGACTATAGCCCAAACCCTCTAATGATGACGATGACGCCCTGCAGTGGGACGCAAATAGGCTGTAGTAGTAGCAGTACTTATAGTAGTACCCAGTAGCCAATAATTTTTTATATCGCTTAACCGATTTTATTTCTCATAATACACTCAATAGCAAAGAAAATAGGGTCACTTTGTATAGGATTTCCGTACAAAGTAACCCGTTTTCATTGCTTTTGAATATCTAAATATATAAAACTCAAAGGTGACTGACTGACTGACTGACATAGTGATCTATCAACGCACAGCCCAAACCACTGGATGGATCGGGCTGAAATTTGGCATGCAGGTAGATGTTATGACGTAGGCATACGCTAAGAAAGGATTTTGCGAAATTCCCACGGGAACGGAAAAAAAACGGGATTTTACATTTAATATTTCTGCGCATACGAAGTTGCGGGGAAAAGCTAGTACTTACATAAAAGGGTACTTATTACTATAAAATTGTCTGTATTTATGTATGTACTTATGTATTTCCGGATTTAACTCGACAACTACTCGACAGACTGCAACAAAATTTGGGGTAGGTAGCTTATAACACTAGTCAGGATATAGGCCACTTTTTATTTCGAAAAAATGCCAAGTTCCCGCGGGAATACAATTACCTAACGAATTCCACGCGGACGAAGTCGCGGGCAGAAGCTAGTCGTACATAAGTCCAGTCATGAATAAGCCATCGGTGATTAAATGTAAATATTATTGCTTACATCATTCATGAGCCTTCGAGTACCTATATATGTCGCAAGAAAGTGATAACAACAGGTATTTGATCAAATTCCTCAGGAATATGATCAATTCATGATATAGATATGATAAAAACACATCGCGTTGTATGATTTCCCTTGCGGAATTCAGTGATTTGATCAAGTCTTCGAGCTGTTTTAGGAGAATGAAAGAATGATATGCCATGGCCTTTGGATTTCTTCATTTGCGTTAGCGATTTGATCAAATCCCTCAGCTATTCTAGGGAAAAGATAAAATTAGCTTTTTAAGTCAACTCGATTCGAACATTTTACTAAACACCTCTAGTGATTTGATCAAATTCCTAAACAGATTTAGGGAAATGATAAAATTGAACGTCATACAGTCGTGTTTAGGATCGGCATCGTTGTGATTAAAAGTGCATTAAATGTTCTTACAGGTAAGGTTTTGTTTAAAAGGCACTTTGATAAATAACATAATTAAGTCTTGTTAATGGAATAAGTCGGTAATAAATGTAATTTCTGGGTTGTTATAAAAAAATAACCTCGCTCTGCTCCCGCCAAAGCCTTCTAACTTAACCTATCCGAGTTGGATTCGCTCCAAACTATGGTGAACTGCTGAACTCTTTTCACTTATTTTCGTTTTTTCATCATCTCTCGAGACTTGATCATATCCTTACATAGTTCAGGGATTTCATCAAATCACTAGACTAGACGTGTTCAGTAAAATGTTTGAATCTAGTTGACTTAAATAACTCGTTATATCTTTTCCTTCTCTTTATGAGAGGAGGCCTGTGCCCAGCAGTGGGCCGTAAATAGGCTGTTGTAGCATCTTTTCCTTAAAACAGCTCAGGGATTTGATGAAATTGCTAAGGGAAATGAAGAAATCCATCGGCCATTGCCATAATTCTATCATTCCCCTAAAACGGCTCCAAGACTTCATCAAATCACTGAATTCCGCAAGGGAAATGATACAACGCGATGTTTTTTTTATCTTCTCCCGGGACTTGATCATATCCGTGAGGAATTTGATTAAATCCCTGTTTTTATCATTTCCCGGGACATATATACATCACTGAAGACTTGTCCTGTCCGGTGCCGTTACCTTAAGTAGTATTCCATAAAAATCTCTAATGTAGCTGGTTCAAGATGAGAGCAGTTATACCCCGTGTGATGTTTTCATATCATTGGCTGTTCATCAATCGAATTATTATACATATACTACACATCTATTCAATCCATATTAATATTATAAATGCGAAAGTAACTCTGTCTGTCTGTCTGTTACCTCTTCACGCTTCAACCGCTGGACCGATTGAGATGAAATTTGGCATGGAGATAGTTGGGGTCCCGGGAAAGGACATAGGCTACTTTTCATCCCGGAAAAACGCATAGTTCCCGCGGGAGCGCGATAACCGAATTCCACGCGGGCGAAGTCGCTGGCAGAAGCTAGTATGATTATATAGTAAAAAAAATCTACGTGAAAAGAATCAAAGATGTCAAAAATTTAGTGTTCCTCACAGTCGCATTTTTTTTCTACGACGCAAATGTTCTCTGAATTTCTCACGAAACCTTCCTCGCACACGCAGCCTGCGGAGCACTTATCAAGGGACAGTTCGGGACAAATTATACCGTTGTCGTCCCAAGCACACCTGCAATCCGCGTTTGCACAGGTCGAATACTTCTGCCCTTGGGGACATAGCGGTTGATTATCTGTGAAAGCACATCGAAAAAACCCATATTAGTATTATAAAAGCGAAAGTAACTATGTCTGTCTGTTATCTCTTCACGCTTAAACCACTGGATCGATTTAGATGAAATTTAGTATGGAGATAGTTGGAATTTTTATCCCGGAAACACGTATAGTTCCCGAGGGAATGCGATAACCGAATTCCACGCGGCCGTAGTAAAGGGCAGAAGCCAGCATTATATAAATGCGAAAGTAATTCTGACCCTTCACGCTCAAAAGGCTGAACTGATTAAGATGAAATTTGGTATGGATATAATGTGAGTTCCGGAAAAGGACATAGGATACTGTTTATTCCAGAAAAACGAAAAGTTCCCGTGGGAACGCGATAACAGAAATACACGTGGCCAAAGTCGCGGGCGAAATAGCTTACGCCCGCGACTTTGTAAATATTCCGCCGTATGAAATATTCCAATATCCATACTAATATTATAAATGCGAAAGTAACTCCGTCTGTCTGTCTGTTACCTCTTCACGCTTCAACCGCTGGACCGATTGAGATGAAATTTGGCATGGAGATAGTTGGGGTCCCGGGAAAGGATATATTATAGGCTACTTTTTATCCCGGAAAAACGCATAGTTCCCGAGGGAACGCGATAACCGAATTCCACGCGGGCGAAGTCGCGAGCTAGCTAGTGTTTTGTAATTTAACAATTTTATGTGAAAAATTTGAGTGTTTCTTACCTGCGCATAAACTTTCTTGGACGCATAAGTTTTGTGAATTTCTCAAGTAACCTTTTCCGCATATACAGCCCGATTTGCAGGTCTCCCCAGCAATTTGGGGGCAAATTATACCACTGTCTCCTCTTGCACACTTGCAATCAGCATTCGCACACACCGAATAACTCTCGCCTAGGGGACATTGGTGTTGAAGACCTGTGAAATGAAAGCACGTCGAAATACAAACTAGAACTCGGCTAACATCACGAGGCAATGGACATCTCTTTCTTCAAAATCAGTACCTACAGCAGATTAAGCGTTACGATGGAACACACTTAAGAGGGTTCCACTCTACGTATCTACATACATAGAAGTACTACTACTACTACTACTACTACTACAGCCTATTTGCGTCCCACTGCTGGGCACAGGCCTCCTCTCATCACGAGAGGGTTTGGGCCATAGTCCCCACGCGGGCCCAGAGCGGATTGGGGACTTAGAAGTACTACATAATAATTATACTACTATAGCACGTCACAACTTAGAAGGCAATAACAGACTCCGCGTCAACGGCTTTAATAAGTGCTTCGTTGTGTTCTGTTATATCAACATAACCATAACCATATTATTAATATTCATCATCATCATCATTTCAGCCGATAGACGTCCACTGCTGGACATAGGCCTCCCCCAAGGCGCGCCACTCAGACCGGTCCTGTGCCACTTGCATCCACCGCGTTCCCGCGACCTTTACAAGGTCGTCACTCCATCTTGTTGGAGGCCTACCGACAGCTCGTCTACCGGTTCGCGGACGCCACTCCAGGACTTTCTTGCCCCATCGGCCATCAGTCCTGCGAGCAATGTGCCCCGCCCACTGCCACTTAAGGTTCGCAATTCTTCGGGCTATGTCGGTGACCCTAGTTCTACTGCGGATATCCTCATTTCTGATTCTATCACGCAGAGAAACCCCGAGCATAGCCCTCTCAATTGCCCTCCGGGTGACCTTGAGCCTTCTTATGAGGCCCATCGTAAGCGCCCACGTCTCGGAACCATAAGTCATCACTGGCAACACACACTGGTCGAAGACTTTCGACTTAAGACACTGCGGTAATTTGGACGAAAAGACACTGCGAAGCTTCCCGAACGCTGCCCAGCCGAGTCGGATTCGACGATTGATCTCTTTCTCGAAGTTGGACCTACCTAACTGGACTGTTTGTCCCAGGTATACATAATGGTCAACAACTTCGAGCGCAGAGTCTCCGATTATTACTGGAGTTGGCACAACATGGACATTGGACATGATCTTCGTCTTGTCCATGTTCATTTTCAGACCAACTCGATCGGAAACTCTGCTGAGGTCAACGAGCATAGCACTGAGGTCTTCCATGGTCTCAGCCATAACTACTATATCGTCGGCAAATCGAAGGTGAGTGATGTACTCGCCATTTACATTGATGCCTCGTCCTTTCCAGTCCAGCACCTTGAAGGCATCCTCCAATGCAGCGGTGAACAGCTTCGGAGAGATTACGTCTCCTTGTCTGACTCCCCGCTGCAGTGGGATGGGCATCGTGGTCTGGTCCTGTAGTCGGACGGACATGGTGACATTTTCGTACAAACACTTCAACACTTCGATGTACCGGTAGTCAGCTTGGCACCTCTGGAGAGACTGCAGCACAGCCCAAGTCTCGATCAAATCGAAGGCTTTCTCGTAGTCCACAAATGCAAGGCAAAGGGGGAGGTTATACTCTTCGGTCTTCTGTATAACCTGCCGCAACGCATGTATGTGGTCTACGGTACTATAGCCCTTTCGGAAACCGGCTTGTTCGGGAGGCTGGAATTCGTCAAACCTGCGCGCGAGACGGTTCGTAATGACTCTCGAAAACAGCTTGTAGACATGACTCAGAAGTGAGATGGGTCTATAATTCTTCAGCAAGGTGTTATCACCTTTTTTGAAGAAGAGCACCACCACACTTCTGTTCCATGCTCGCGGCGTTCTCCCTTCATGGATGACGGAATTAAACAGCGTCTGAAGTGCCTTAAGGACTGGTTTACCACCCGCCTTCAGGAGTTCAGCTGTAATTCCGTCATCACCGGGGGCTTTGCCGTTCTTAAGCTGTTTGAGAGCCATACTAATCTCGTACAGGCTGACGTCCGGGATATCTTCGGTATAGTGTCGGGTTAATCTAGCTCTAGGGTCTTTAGCTGGATCAGCGACGGGTGTTCGGTTTGTCGTGTATAACTGCCCATAGAACTTCTCGACTTCTCCCAACAGCTCCGGTTTGGATGAGACGATCCTGCCGTCTTCGGTCTTCAGCTTTGTCAATTGGCTTTGGCCAATAGACAGATCTTTGGCAAACACCTTCGAGCCTCTGTTACGCTCAATAGCCTTTTCAATACTGTTGGTATTGAATCGGCGTATATCACGCTTCAGAGACTTCGAGATCTGCCTATTGAGCTGCCGATAATGACTAGCGTCACCTGAAGACTGCAGAATCATCTCACGCCTCACCTCCATGAGCTTTAGGGTTGAGTCTGAGATTTTCTTGGTTCTTGTACGGCGGGTCTTGAAGAACTTGGACCCAACCGTATGGACAGCTTCCACAAACCCGTCGTTGTAATTGTTTATTAATATTTGTTGGTACATATTATTTCCATATTTTAATATTATAAATGCGAAAGTAACTCTGTCTGTCTGTCTGTTACTTCTTCACGCTTGAACCGCTAGACCGATTTGAATGAAATTTGGTATGAAGATGGTCCCGGAGGAGTCCCGGGAAGTCCCAGTTTTTGTTCCCGCGGGAGCGTGATAACCGATTTCCACGCGGGCGAAGCTAATATGAAATACCTCAAACGTAATATACCAAAGACATTGTATCAATGGGAGGCCGTCGGGAGTGACCTAGTGGTTTGACCTACTGCTGCTCATGGAGAGGGTCGGGGTTTCGAATCCCGCTGGCATCACTGAGTTTACTCAATGTACGAAGTTCAATTTGAATTTACAGAACTTGCCGGTGAAGGAAAACATCTTGAGGAATGATCACATCTGCGAAGTATTTCGAGGATGTGTGTTGGATGTAGGTATGTGAATTCTGCGATCCGCGCACTGGGCTCGCGTGGAGACTTTTGACGAAACCCTCTAGTAATGAAAAGAGGCCTATGTGCCCAGCAATGGGACGTAGATAAGTAGGCTGCTGTAGTTATGATGGTGGATACCAAATTCACAATTTAGTATTAATATTTGATTAAAGATACTGACATACCTATATTGTCATATTATTTGGTAAAGATTTCGTTACCCATGTTACTTTAAGAAATTGTGTATCTAAATAAATTTATTATCATTATTTATTTAAAGATTATTAAAATGCCTCTTTAAGGGTTCAAATTTTTTTTTTCTCTCATTAGTATTTTCCCTAAATATAGTTCACGTGGTACATTTAGGTATAGCATCACATTGAAATTAAATTGTTATTTCATCACTTTTTTTTTCACAAACTTTTAAAGGGCTAAAATCTTCCGTCACTTAATTCACATACGCACGTGCTTAAATTTTTATCTTGAAAAACATCACGTTACATTTTCCAGTTATAAAACACAAAAAAACATTTGGACGATTGGAGCACGTATTCAAAGTTTTTACAAAGAATTTAAATAAAAATATATACAAATTTGAAATAAATCATTTACTCACTATAATACGAAATAGCGGTTCTTAGTAGACACGCGATGACAAAGTACATTGACCACATTGTGCTCCGTCGCATCAAATCGCCACATGCATGTGCGCTTGCGCTCGTCACTTGTTTGATCTTTTATACGCTACTAAGGGTCGGTTGATTCAATCCGTCCATTAACTAAGCAGCGTTTGTTATAGTAGATTGTTAACCGAGGGCTGAAAGATACTCATTCCTGCCGAGATGTTTTGGCGCTCGAACTAAGTGAGAGTGCCAATAGTTTGAGGCAGAAATGGGTGCTTTCGACCCGAGTTAAACACTCTACTTTTCATTTCGAATACGAGGAAAGAAAACAAGCCAGATATATAAAACACAAGTATAAAAAAAATGGTTTTACCCATGGAAACCTAGATTTCATTAAAATATCGGGATAAAAACCATCCTATGTTATTTCCAGAGTCTTGAAATATTTCTGTACCAAATTACATCAAAATCGGTCCAGCCGTTACGACGTAAAGTAAAGATGAAGACTAAACTAAATACAAAATTTTGTAATCTTGAATAATGTATGAGCAATAATATATTAATATTAATACGGATGCCCCAAAGTTAATTTAGTAATTAGTTGAAATAAGTATTTATGTAAAAAGTGAACAAGCCTTGCCTGGGTAAGGATTTCACTGTTTTAGGTCGGCTACTTCAATAAAATAGTTATAAGTACACATACTTAGAGATTGGCAGTAAAAGGATCTCCAAAACAGCTTGAGCCTATTTTCTTATTAATTCAAGCGGTTTATGTCCATTTCAGAAACACTCATGATTTATCATTCATTATTTTCAATCCTAAATATTTACTTAACTACTACATGACTAGTACTCGAACATTCGATTTCTACTTTTGTACGCTACAACAAGTTGCATCAATGAAATTAACGACGATGAGCCCGTTAAACATGGCTAGCGAGATTTTCAATATGGGGAAAATGACGTTTCTCTATGGCATGATACCTAGGCGCCATATTTTACGTTGATTTGAGTCCACCTTGAGTCCACCTACTTATTTGATGCAACCCGTTTTATTTTTCATTTCTTTTCTTTCACGCATCATTTGTTAAACGTCGATGTGAGTCAATGTCAATGCGAGCCAGTTATTTTTGACACGGTTTCCTGCTGATTTAATGTTTTAAACAAGAAGTATTTAGTTTTTTTCTCAAAATTTTGTATAGTAGCGTGCATTATATAAAATATTATAGTTATTTGTTTTAAACATGATAGAAATGCGTTCATTTTAAAATTAATTGATGTGGCTGTATAGACTTTTACCGTTGCCGACGATTGAAAGCGTTACACTTCTAAAAAAATACTTTTCTGCTCTAGAGCAGCGATGAGCCACTTTCTGCACGCTAATTAAGCAAACAATGACCTTCTTTCAGAGTATAAGAAATGAAAAATATTTTACTATGAGATAAAATGACATTTCTGTATGGAATAACAGCTCGGCGGCCATATTTAACGACCACGAGTCTATCAACTGTGCTTGAATCAACCTACGCTAAGACATAATAAGAAATATTGAATGATAACAGTTTAGGTAGTGGTAGTGAGAGTGACACACGGTCTGTTTATAGGGTTGGGAGATTTTGTTTTGACGTGATACGTCTTTAAAATGGCCTTGGCCTTTAAATAACAGGGTCAAGGGAAAAGGGTGCTGCGTAGAATGACTGAAACCGAAACAAGCTACAAATAAAAATAAAACTTTTATTAAAGTACTCGTCAAGACGGATAAAACGAGTTCAAACTCGATAGGCTTGTGTCGTTTAACTACCGAGTTCCTATGGCCACCTTCCGGTTCCATCATCAGATCAGCTCCATGTCATAATATAATTTGCATTGTCTTCCGATTTACACATGCGTGCAGAATTTCACCTCAATTGGTAACTAGGAAGGGGATTAAATTTAACTGCAAGATTTTATTACAGACATGCAATAGTAGATTGTATGACTAGGGAGCAAAATGGTATATTTTACCGCGGGTGACGGATTCAAGCTTTGTCACCCAAGGCATAAATAAGTTTGTAAGGTGAAAAGCAGAGTGTACAATAGTACACTCTGCTTTTCACCCCTCCTATGAGAAAATCATTAGATCATTCGTTCATCATTGTCATTACATTGACATTTAGAAACAAACAAGATTAAAATGAATGTGTGTTTCGCGCGCTTGTCATAAATTCATAGGTAGAAGGCGAAAATGGATTCCATATTGAAGAATCTCTAACTACTTCATTGTCTGAGCCTGCCTCGGATGCCGGGAAAATGATTTTAAGCTTTTTGACTAAATAACCTCCCCCTCTCCTCCATAACAACACTCTACTGAGGAGAAGTTTAGAGCGGCTCCAATGGGCTGGCATCGTCATTTAATGACAAAGGCCCAAAAAAAAAAAGATAAAAAAAAAAAAAAAAAAAAAAACTACTTCATTGTATTTATATTCTGTCATGCTCGCACGCGTTGTGTTCATAATAATAGGTAAATTTTAACAAATGTGAAAAAAAAAAACATTTTATGACAATTTCACACATGAATCACACAAAGTTTTTTAATACATTTGCGATAAAATGAAAAAAGGGCAGTGCAATTCATATTACATACACTTACATAATATTCCTTTGGAATTCTCAGAGGTGTTGATCCCGATACATTATATCGCCTAAATCACTTTTTGATTTCATTCATTCTCTACAAAATAATTCATAAAGTACGTTTTATTTTGGAAATTAAGTGTAAAAGTTTTTTTTTAATTCGATCACACGACGAGTTTGCGAGAGTGGCTTGCACCATTCAGCCAAATTGAAAATAAAAAACCGGCCAAGTGCGAGTCGGACTCGCGCACCGAGGGTTCCGTACAAACCTGTAAGGTTTACAAAGTTCGTTCTTTACGACAATCGAGTCATAACTATGGTATTTTTATTGCAAAATGAAATTCATAACATTACAATGGGGAAAGACGGAGTAGCATAAATTTAAGACAAAGATCTTAAAAAATATATATTTTGTAATGTAACTAAAAATTTAAGGTTTTCGGAATTTTTCCTTTATGTGTGCTATAAAACGTTGCTTCATGCCAAATTTCAAGATTCTAGGTCGACTGGAAGTACCCTTTAGGTTTTGATTCCCTTGCGAGTACTTGCGAGTTTCAAAATATGCAGCTTAAATTGCTGTTTCTTTTGATTGCGTTGACATAGAAGTTTGATTTTGTTACAGCTTAAAGGTATTATAGACCTGAGTATTTGGTATGAATTTCAATTTAATACCTCTACGCGTTTATGAGGAAATGGGTAGTAAGGTTAAAATTATTAAAAAAAAATATATTATGTGATGTAACTAAAAATTTATGGTTTTCGTAATTTTTCCTTTATCTATGCTATAAGACGTTGCTTCGTACCAAATTTCAAGATTCTGAGTTCACGGGAAGCACCCTGTAGGTTTTGATTCCCTTGCAAGTGTCGAAAATTTGCGGCATAAACGGCTGTATCTTTTGATTGCGTTGGCTTAGAAGTTTGATTTTTTCACAGCTTCAAGGGACAGTAGACCTGAGTAATTGATATAAATTTCAGCTTCATACCTCCACGCGTTCCTGAGAAAAAGGGTCTTGACAGACGGACGGACGGACGGACAGACGGACAACAAAGTGATCCTATAAGGGTTCCGTTTTTTCCTTTTGAGGTACGGAACCCTAAAAATAGAAAATAATTTATCAAAAGTAAGTATATATTTATGAATTTATGTATTTTTAGTATGTGTAATAAAGTATTTATGAAAAATGCCGATATATAAAAATTATAGTTACGAAAAAGATGCGACTTTTGAATGCAATTTTTTACAGTCTTCGCAGCTCCATGAACGCACTGCTAATAGTATTTTTCGCAATCGTGACATAATAGAGAGCTTTTCAGTCGAGTACCGTGTTTAGGCCACGAAGCTTGCTGAGTGGCCTAAGTAAGGTACGAGATTGAAAAGCTTGATTATGGCACTATTGTGAACAATACTTTTTGTACGAGTCCATTAAAATTAATAATTTAACTCATTAGTACGAGTATATAAGAAAAATAAATGTCGTTTGAATTTTGCTCTTCGTGGTAGGGCCTGTAATCTAGTTGGTCACGACGTGCATCTAGATGGCCATGCCGAAACGTGAAAAAGTATTTCGATCGTCTAGAGCGAATCGAAATAACTTATTTCGGTTGTTTCGGAAGTATGACTATTTAACGATGAAAAGAGTGACATTGCAGTATTCTCCATGAAATCTTAATACACATATTTCAATTGACGAGTACAAAAAACGTATTTTGCTCCCTGTTAGCGGGGCAGAAATACCACCGTCTTTCCCCGCTAAACTGGCGGCAGTCAATTAGCAGTGCTTGCACTGTTGTGTTCCGGTAGGAGGTTAAGGCAGCCGGTGAAATTTCTGGCATACCTAGATTGCAATTCACCTTAGGCATCAGGGTAGGCAACGCATTCGAGATCTTATGGTTTCTAAATGGAGGATCTTAGGATTTCGGTGTCCATGGGCCGCAGTGACTTACCTATAGTGGGCTGTGCGCGCATTTAAACCTATACCAATGATATATAAAAAAAACAAAGTCTTTTTTTGTCTGCTTGCAGTTGGCTAGACTAATTATCAATTATTAGCCTCCATTCTCACACGTCAAAATCGAGTTGCCACTTTATTGCAATACTAGTCCTGCCCGCGACTTCGTCCGCGTGGAATTCTGAAATAGCGTTCCCGCGGGAACTATGAGTTTTTCCGGGAGCAAAAGTAGTCTATGTGTTGACCAGTGTTATAAACTACCCCCATACCAAATTTTGTTGCAATCCGTCCAGTAGCTTTGGATTTAAATCCGGACATACATAAATAAATACAGTATTTTTTTCTAAAAATTCGTCATTTTGTGTTCAGTATCGTTTCTATAGTCCCCACGACTTGATAGTTTCTTTTAATTTTCAAGTTTCAGACGCGACTTCTTCTACATACTATCTAATATATAAAAATAAGTCGGGTTTTCCTTCCTGACGCTATAACTCCAGAACGCACGAACCGATTTCCACGGTTTTGCATTCGTTGGAAAGGTCTCGGGCTCCGTGAGGTTTATAAAAAAAACTAAGGCGGTACGAAGTCCGCGGGGTCAGCTAGTTATTAGTATAGATAATAGGCACTATGTGATACTTATACTCGTATAATAACCTAGTAGCTCTTGGAATTATTTTGTTATGCGATGACGCTGATACAGCATCCGGCCTAGGTCATAGTGATTTGTTATGGGAATCTATAAGTACAGATAGACATTACACTTTCACACGGTTGTAATATTATTATACGTAAGTGGTCACACGTACTAAGTATCTCATACTCACTATCACTATTTATTTAGTGTAAAATTATAGAATTGTTTAATGATACAAAATTAGTTATAACCATGCTTGTACCCTTTGTGCGAAATTCAATTTGAATTTACCACGAGCTTTTCGGTGAAGGAAAGAAAACATCGTGAGGAAACCTGCACGCATCTGCGAAGTAATCCAAAGACGTGTGTGAAGTCCCCAATCCGCACTGGGCCCGCGTGGGGACTACAGCCCAAACCCTCTCATGATGTGGGGAGGTCTGTGCCCGGCAGTGGGACGCAAACAGGCTATAGTAGTAGTAGTAGTAGTAGTAGTAGTAGTAGTAGTAGTAGTAGTAGTATATGTTGACCAGTGTTATAAACTACCCCCAAACCAAATTTTGTCGCAATCCGTCCAGTAGTTTTCGAGTTAAATCCAGAAAAATTCAGATTAAATACATTCAGTTTTTTTTTCTAAAAATCTTTATTTCAGTATCATTATACTGAACACAAAAAAACAAACGTATAATAGACCCTTCGACTTGATAGTTTATTTTCATTTTCAAGTTTCAGACGCGACTTCTTCTACAGACTTATTAATAGTAGGTAAAGATTGTAAATGTGAAAGTGTGTTTGTTTGTTTGTCCTTCCTTCACGTCGTAAGGACTGGACCGATTTGGATGAAATTTATGTATGCAGTAGGTGTTTAGGTATACAGATAGTTTAATACCCTGGGAATAACACAGGATAATTTTTATCCCGATATTGCTACGGGAACGGGTTTTCTATGGGTCAAAATAGATTATTTTTATTGTATTTATTATAAGCAAGCATTTGACCACGACCTCACCTGATGGTAAGTGACGATGTGGTTGAAGGTGATACATGATTACTTAGATAGTACCTACTTACCTGTTCACTCTTGACTTAAAAAGATCCAAGTTATAACTATCGGGGAAGAGAGAATTCCACTCCTTAGCTGTTCGCATGATGAAGCTTGAAGCGAAGCGCTTCGTACGCGCTGGAGGAATATCCACAGCATAACTTATGGTCGAAATTCAATCTGAATTTACCACTGAGCTTTTTGGGTGAAGAAAAACATCGTGAGGACATCTGCACGCATCTGCAATGTGATTCAAAGATGTGTGTGAAGTCCCCAATCCGCGCTGGGCCCACGTGGGGACTATTAAAGCCCAAAACCTCTCGTGGTGCGAGGAGGCCTGTGCCCAGCAGTGGGACGCAAATACACAGTAGTAGGTAGTAGTAGTATTAGTAGTAAGCAGGCAAGTTTACGTCGGTGATCGAGACTCTGCAATTTATTCTCTACCAGCTTCGAGTTTTTAATTTTAATTTTTATCGAAACTAATATAACTATAATCGCTCTATTCGCGATAAGACCGCCTGCTGTATACCTAACAACATGTTTTCCTGATCTTTTTGTTCTGTCCTTTTTTTCTCTATTGTGTGGTGTTCAATAAAAAGTATTTGTATTGTATTGTATTGTTATACGACTATATGTATCATCGGGTACGCAAATTCTAAATCTACGCGGGACAAAGTCGCGGGCAAACGGCTAGTATTTCAGAAAGAACAAAAATGATACCTAGAATCGAATTCCAAAGTAAGATTCATTCACAATCAATCCACTGGGCAACAAATTAGATATCTTCACAAATAATTCATTTATTGCCGCCGTATTGTATGAATTTATTTACGGCCGGATTGGTCCAGTTGGTAGTGACCTAGTGACCCTGACTTCTCTCCCGATGGTCGCGGGTTCGAGTCGCGCTCGGGGCAAACTTTGTGTGATGAACACGAATGTTTGTACTCGAGTCATGGACGTTTAGTATTTATATATGCATGTATTTCTCTATATAAGTATTTATATCGTTGTCTAGCACCCATAGTACAAGCTTTGCTTAGTTTGGGGCTAGGTCATTATGTGTCAAATATGTCCCAAGATATTTATTTATTTTATTTCGCTGTGGTGAATCTAATCACACTGTTCTTCTTTGACGCAGTTGCCGTTGAGGTTCTTCAGGTATCCGACGTCACAAACGCACCCCGTGTCGCACGAGGCCACAGCAGCGCAGCCGATGGGCTGCGACCTCTCGTAGCACTCCTGGTGGCGGCACAACGCATTTGAGCAGTTGGAGTATACCTGATTTTCGGGGCACACTGGTCCAACTGTAAACAAAAAGGTTCTTGTTTACTACTACTACTACTACAGCCTACACTGCTGGGCACAGGCCTCCTCTCTTCATGAGAGGGTTTGGGCTATAGTCCCCGCGCGGGCCCAGTGCGGATTGGGGACCTCACGCACATCTTTGAATTACTTCGCAGATGCGTTCAGGTTTCCTCACGGTGTTTTCCTTCCACCGAAAAGCTCAGTGGTAAATTCAAATTGAATTTCGCACGTAAGTAAACTTAGAGGTGAGAGCATGAGAGGCGGTAGGTCGAACCACTAGGCCACCACGGCTTTTTCATGTTTATATTCCTCGAAATATTTCACTGGGGCTCGCTTGGCATAGTTGATACTTCTTCTCACGAGAGGGGAACTAGGCATAATAAGTTGTTACAAAACTTACTTTGACATAAAAAACAACACGGTCTACTTTATACTATACCTACTTACTAATAATAAGTCTGTAGAGGAAGTCGCGTCTGAAACTTGAAAATTAAAAGAAACTATCAAGTCGACGGGACTATATAAACGACACTGGATACAAAATAACGGTTTTTAGAAAAAACTGTATGTATGCAAACATGTATTGTATGTATATATGTCCGGATTTAACTCGAAAACTACTGGACGGATTGCAACCAAAACTGGTATGGGGGTAGTTCATAACACTGGTCAACATATAGGCTACTTTTTATCCCGAAAAAATGCATAGTTCCCGAGGGAATGCTATTAACGAATTCCACGTGGACGAAGTCGCGGGCAGAAGCTAGTCGCGGCTAGTAGCGGGGAAGACAGGTAGCTTGGTACTGATAAAAAAGGTGGGCCGACCTGCAGAATCTCCCTCAGCATACCGCCCCATTGTACTACTCGACGAAATCGACAAGCTTTTTGAACGTATCGTTGCTCGTCGAATTACCAGACATCTAGGAGAAATAGGCCCAAATTTGTCCAGCAATCAATTTGGATTTCGGGTTAATCTCTCGACGATTGACGCAATAAAACGCGTCAAAGCTCGATCAGACGAAATAATGTCAGAAAAGGGGATAATGATGGCGGTATCGCTGGATATCTCCAACGCTTTTAACACTATGCCTTGGGCCTGCATAAGGGCGGGACTTAATCACCACAACGTGCCTTCATACCTCTGTCACCTTATTGGAGACTATCTATCTAATAGGTACATCACATACGCAGGGAGTAGCGGTGACATCATTGCGAAAGAAATGTCATGCGGTGTTCCACAGGGGTCAGTCCTTGGACCGCTCCTGTGGAACATCGGTTATGACTGGGTGTTGAGGGGAGACTTACCACCGGGTAGTGAAATAACCTGTTACGCGGACGACGCCCTGGTTACTGCCTGGAGTATGCACTTCGAGGAGGCAATCCAACTGACTACATCCGTGGTGAAAACTGTTATAGACAGGATCAGAATAATGGGGCTACAAGTAGCACTCGACAAAACAGAAGCTGTGTGTTTCCACGGACCTAGAAGGGCGCCCCCACCGGGGTTCTATATCTTGATCGACGGAGCTCAGATCAAAGTGGAACCACACATGCGATACCTGGGCCTCGTACTCGACAGTCGGTGGAACTTCATAGAACATTTTCGTCGTCTTATTCCCCGGCTTATGGGTACAGCAGGAGCATTAAAAAGATTGCTACCTAATCTCAGAGGCCCAATAGAAAGCAGCCGCAGTCTTTACTTGGGTGTGGTAAGATCGATGGCCCTATATGGAGCCCCGATATGGGCGGAAGCCCTGAGGAGGCCAACAATTGCCCTGCTTAGAAGACCGCAACGGGCTATGGCCATTGGGGTCATACGTGGCTACCGAACTATCTCCTTTGAAGCCGCCACTTTACTGGCAGGGTCCCTTCCGTGGGATTTAGAAGCCATTACATTGGCATCATCGCATCAATGGCGTGTGGACTGCAGACTTCGCGGAGAGACTCCCTCACTGGAGGACACTAAAACCCGACTGTGTCAATCTCAAAGGTTTGCATTGGAGCGGTGGAAGGAAGCGCTGGCTCATCCAACAGCTGGCGTCCGAACAGTGGAGTCTGCCCGCGCAATCGTTGAGGAATGGAAGGACAGACGACATGGATCATTGACCTTTCGCTTGACTCAGGTACTCTCGGGACATGGATGTTTCGGGAAGTACCTGTTCAAGATAGCCCGAAGAGAGCCAACAATGCGTTGTCATCACTGCAGCTACGACGAGGACACGGCTCAGCACACTTTAGAAGAGTGCCCTGCTTGGGCAGAAGAGCGCCGTGTGCTCATCTCAGAAGTTGGAGACGCCCTCTCGCTCTCGGCCGTGGTGAAAGCCATGGTCGACAGTGACAGGTCGTGGCAAGCGGTGACTGACTTCTGTGAAGAAGTCATGTCTCGAAAGGAAGCGGCGGAAAAAAAAAAAAGTATACAATATAGGTCAACGCACTTGGTTCACCATTGCATCCCCACATAAGACGATGGTTGTTGAGACCTTGAAATACTCTTCCACGCCTGTGAATCGAAAGGTCCCCTTCATTTATTTTAAAGCTCTGTTCCCAAGATAGTTTTTATCTTACGTAACAGATGAAAGTCTGACAACGCTAGATCGGATGAATCAACTGACAAATCAGTAACGTTTTTCGTTACTTTCTGAAAAACTGGATGCCTTGACCTGTGAAAAATCTTTTAAAAATGGTTCCATGTTATTTCCAGGGTCTTGGGCTATCTTAATTCCAAATTTCATCAAAATCGGGCCAGCCGTTTTGACGTGAAGGAAAGACAAATGTTATATCGCGTACGCAGCTCTGGTCTGTCCGTGGTCACGCACGGTTCATGTCAGTCAATTTATACTCAGCAGCAATGAAAACGGGTCACTTTCTATAGGATTTTCCATACAAAAGTGAGTTTTCATTGCTGTTGAGTGTATATATGTCAAACTCTGCGAATAAACCGGCATTAATTAGCGTATTTTATTGCAAATACTACAACAAACAAACACATTTTTCCATATATGAATGCCCAGTCACTCGAGGAATACCGGGTACTTTCGAGGTACTCTCTTTATAAATCCGATTTCTCTCTATCAACCCGTGAATCTAACCGTTGGGCCACAACTTCACGCGACAGCGGCAGCGGCGAGCACATTGCAAGATCGTGACGCCGACCGCGCATCGGTTAGCAACTGTCGTGCGCAATTTAAACAAATAATAAATCTGTAGAAGAAATTGCGTCTGAAACTTGAAAATTAAAAGAAACAATCAAGTCCACGGAACTTTATAAACGATACTGAACACAAAATAACGATTTTTAGAAAATTTTAATGTATGTATGTATGCCTGGATTTAAGTAGGACACTCACTACTGGACGGATTGCAATAAAATTTGGTATGGGGGTAGTTTATAACGCTGGTCAACATAGGCTACTTTTTATCCCGGAAAAACGCATAGTTCCCGCGAGAACGCTATTACCGAATTCCACGCGGACGGAGTGCAAAGGCTAGTATGTCAATAAAACGCCTGCCGCTGCCGCTGTCGCGCGAAGTCGTGGCCAAGCGGTAAAGCGTAAACTACCCAATAAAATTATAGTTCTACGACTACACCATACCATATTTTATCTAAACTCATATCATAAATCCTCTATGATGCGTTCAAAGCTCGGTCTTAATGACATCCGTTATGACAGCGAGTTCTGCCAAAGCCAATTTCCGATCTGTGGTCATACAGTAATAGAACATTACAAACCTAGGGCGGTGAATTCGTTAACGTCCCAGATCGCAGATGTTTGTGACCCAAACCGAAGATGAGGGCCATAAATATGCGATCTGGGGCTTTACGAATTACCGCCCGTGGTTTGTCTATAGTTTTACGTCTTGCCTTGGCCAGGAAGTGAGATTTTCTCCCCGCGTAGAGGGCATAAAATCCCACTTTACGGACAATTGTGACGTAAAATTCATTTTACAAAATCGAAATCGATGCTGTAATGACGTTCAAATTTCGAGCACCTTCCAACAGCAATGCCCGCCTATATTCTTCAGTCAGACAAAACGAAAGTTTATTCCAAATTCAAATGTTAACTCTATTTAGTCCATGCTTTTTGAAAATCAAATGTGAGACACTGGCGTATTCCAATTGCCGCCATTGTGGGTTTTGAAGCATCTTAGAGGATTTATAAAATGAGTGTAGGTAAAGTTGTTTATGCAACTGTATATAATTAGGCCTTAAAACACTCGTGCGATTACAACCCCACTCGTGTTAAGGACCTTTACTATGTAGCAGTTACATAAACTACTATTTTCACGGATCGTATAGGACGTAGTGCGAAACCTTATCCTTACCATCACACTGGTCCTCTTCAACGCAATTTCCCTTCGTGTTTTTCAGGAAGCCAATTGCGCAGACGCAGCTTTTGTCGCAATAAGAAACGCCCGGGCATGGGATGGAAATACCCCTTTCTTCGCACCTCTGAGCTCGACATAGCGCGTTGGAACAGTTTGAATACACCTGGTTTTCCGGGCATTGTGGATCGTCTGCAAAAATGTAAAAAATAATAACCACAGTCTTTACGGAATCAATCAAATCATGCGCCTATTTTTGTTCGTTTCGATACTCCTATTAGTTGCTATGGCAATATAAACTATCAAAAATGAAATAATAAAATAATTCATGAATAAATAATTATTTGAAAGGTCTAAAGCGATTAAAACAAATCAAGGGGAATCCATTTTCAACGGACTGAACACTATTAACACAGAATAAGTAATAGTACTAACGTAATATTAGTAAATAGTTAACAACTTCTCGAACCTACTAAAACTGACGTACTCGTATCGTAGTGAGAAGGGCAAATTTATATTTGCCATTCACACTACGCTTATAGTATCTACACTTAGTACACTTATGTGTATCTACACTTAGTACACATTAGGGCCTTATCACACTTGCAATTTGCGAGCGAGTTGAAAGCGTTTTTCAATACAAAACTCGTACGCGGCGAACTCGCGGCGTGTTCGCCTCCATACAAAACTCGCTCGCGAATCGCAAGTGTGTTAACGCTCTTAGTGTACTAAGTGTAGATACTATATTTGCCCAAAGCGAGGGGCATGACATGACAAAGGGGAGGGACATGGGCCACTTTTTATGCCGGAAAAATCCATAGATCCCTTTGGAACGCGATAAGCGAAATCCACGCGGGCGAAGACGCGGGCAGAAGCAAGTCTATTTGTGAAAACTACTTTGACTCTTGTGTTTTCTGAGTTTAAATATTTTTGTTTTCCATTATCAATAAAATAAGGAAATAAAATTATGAATGCGTAGATAAAGAAGTAAATAAGTAAGCATGTGTAATGTCACGACCGCGGACCGGCTTTTGTACCTAATGCCAATATGATTATTTATATCATAGATCAACAAGATTAAATTAAATAACAATGTCCTTCGGGTTTTTTACGATTCCTTGCATCTAAAAAATATGGAAAACCCATGTTGATCAAAAACTCAAGGTCTGTAGATGGAAGGCAGAGGTTGATTATAAGTATAATCACACGGCGAACACGACCTATAAAAGCACGATTTCGAACACAATGCGAATGAAGTGTCAATGTTTGCGTGCGAGGACGTCTGTGCGCGTACGAGGACATCTGTACACTTGTAAATGTGTGTGTACCACTACGGGGGCCAACGATTCACTCTCCATCTCCGCATGAAACAAATGACGGTAAGGTGAGATGGGCGCTAGTTGCGCGCGGGTTATATTCAGGCTTGTGATTGCGTGGCCATTCTGTACGTAGTACTATTCAATATTCTGTGGTATAATTAAACTTTATTTTTCTTTTTTAGGGTTCCGAAGTCCACAAGGATCCCTTATAGTTTCGCCATGTCCGTCCGTCCGTCCGTCTGTCCGCACTATTGCTCGGAGATGCTTAGTTCTAGAGAGTAATTTGTTTAATTTGGCATGAATATACATATTAGTTACGCTGACAAAGTGGTACAATAATTTTTTTTTTTTTATAGGATACCTCCCCTACTCGTAAAGTGGGAATGTATTTTTTTTTCTTGCGTACCCCATGGTGCGGCATATCGTTGAATATGTCTTAAAAAATTAGGTTGACGTGGGTTAAGAGTCGGATCACCACGAAAGAGCTCTGCTATTTTACAGCAGGTTAGCGAATAAGATGGGGACCGAACAGGTTTCCTCGCGATGTTTTCTTTCATCGGAAAGATCAGTGGTAAAATAAAATTTACTTATCGCACATGAGTATAAACTCGGAGGTGCGGGGCGGGTTTGAAGCCCCAAACCTCTACATGAGGGGAGCTAGGTCAAACTACTAAGCTACCATGGGCTTACTACTTCAGCCTATTTGCGTCCCACTGCTGGGCACAGGCCTCGTCTCATCACGAGAGGGTTGGGCTATAGTCCCCACGCGGGCCCAGTGCGGATTAGGGACTTCACACACATCTTTGAATTACTTCGCAGATGAGTGCAGGTTTCCTCACGATATTTTCATTCACCGAAAAGCTCAGTGGTAAATTCAAATTGAATTTCGCACATAAGTAAACTTAGAGGTGCGAGCCGGAATCGAACCTCCGACTCTCTGCATGAGAGGCGGTAGGTCAAACCACTAGGCCACCACGGCTTGCATTTATATATGTATAAGAATAACGTTAAAATATAGAAAACATACCAGAACTGACGAACGCGATGACGGCTGCGCAGGCGATTACGGCGAAGATTTTCCACATAGTGACTACTCGTTACAGATTGCTTCGCTTCTATGAGGCAAATCATGTGATCCTTGACCATATATATAGGTACGCTAGGAGTACGTGGGTACATAGTATTCATTATGAGCGGTTGAAAAAAACTTAGGGCTGCGATATCGGGCCGGGTTTCCCCGGATTTCTGATATAGGATCCGTCCGGATATAATATATACCACCATCTTGCCCGTTAAGCTACCGCCAAAGAGTTCTTGAACTTGTTCCGGTAAGGGGGTAAGACTGCCAGTGAAATTAATTGCCATACATAGCGCCATTCCATGTTACGCCTCAGGGCTAACAACGCATTTGTAATCTTATGATTTCTTATGTCCAGGGCCGCAGATAGTCCGTTTTCTATTGGGAATGCTTGTATGGAGAGGTCGACATTTTGAGTACAGCAATGCCATTTGGTAGGAATGTTATACACGTTGACCTACGTCCAAAACGCCCAGTAGCCACTTTGAACTCCGCGACTGGTGGGGGGGAGGGGGGGTTAAAGTACAGAGCTCCCGGCGCCCAGAAAAAAATTCCTGGCGGATTAGTTTGGACTTTTGAGTCAAGTTTGGTGTCGTTTTCAGGTAACTAGATGATGCCCGATTCATTCCTCATACCAGTTTTTTAGGGTTCCGTAGCAAAATATGACGCAATACTTAAAATAATAACCTTTTAGTAGTAGCGAAATGCAAACAAACCCTCATATTTTCATATTTTTGTATGAAATTTGGTTTATAAAAAAATACTGTCTAAAAGCCCCTTTAATGCAGAATCTAAAAACATTAACAGTAAGTATACCTTTTACAATTTTCAATATAAAATAAAATATTGAATGTACTGCGACGGTCGTCAGCGCAGCGTAGGGGACGGTAACAAGACCCGAAAACTGTCAATGTCAACGCAAAAAGCTTTCATAATATCAATAAATTAAAGTGCTTATAATAATATCATACTTGTTTTTTGTTTTTCATATCATGCTTCTCTGTGAAAAACAATGAGTGTCACAAGCATTTGTTTACACAAGAGAACAGCCAAATCGAAAATTTGCCTCCTACAGAAGCTGCCCTCAAACAACACACCCCAAGGGCAGTTTTACAGGCTGTTTATATTTGGGGACAGTGTCGAAAGAAGACGCGACGCAAAAAAATCCTTGCCCACATGAATGGGGTTGGCAGAAAGAAGAAGAAGCTTGGGTGCCACTGTGGACCCAAAGTCCTACGGCTGCTCAAGCATGCCTAGAATTAAAAAGATGTCGGTGCGTGAAATCTTGCAGTTCCAGGTGCAATGTTTCAAACGCCAGCTCAAATGTACTGAGTTATGTAATTGTGGAGGTGGTTGTAAATAAAAATAATTCACAAACGTTCTATTATTATTCGTCTTGACTTTTAACAATGTTGCCTGACTTCGTTTATAAATCGAAGATGATTAAAAATCACACAAAAGTAATAAAGGCGAAAGTTCGTGTGTTTTTTTTTACTTCTTCACGCTCAAAAGGCTGGACCAATTTTGATAAAATTCGGTATGGAGGCAGCTGAAACCCTGGCTTAATACATAGGCTACTTCTTAACAGCGGGTAATACCGCAGGGCGCCGCTAGTATAATATTAAAAAGAAGAAAATCAGGTAAAGAGAGAAAAATACATTTGTGTTAATTAATAATAATTGAGAGAATATTTATTACAAGTATGATATTATTATAAGCACTTTAATTTATTGATATTATGAAAGCTTTTTGCGTTGACATTGACAGTTTTTCGGGTCTTGTTACCGTCCCCTACGCTGCGCTGACGACCGTCGCAGTACATTCAATATTTTATTTTACATTGAAAATTGTAAAAGGTATACTTACTGTTAATGTTTTTAGATTCTGCATTAAAGGGGCTTTTAGACAGTATTTTTTTTGTAAACCAAATTGCATACAAAAATATGTAAATATGAGGGTTTGTTTGCATTTCGCTACTACTAAAAGTTTATTATTTTAAGTATTGCGTCATATTTTGCTACGGAACCCTAAAAACTGGTATGAGGAATGAATCGGGCATCATCTAGTTACCTGAAAACGACACCAAACTTGACTCAAAAGTCCAAACTAATCCGCCAGGATTTTTTTTTTGAGCGCCGAGAGCTCTGTGTTTTAAAACCAGTCGCGGAGTTCAAAGTGGCTACCGGGCGTTTTGGACTTAGGTCAACGTGTATAACATTCCTACCAAATGGCATTGCTGTACTCAAAATTTCGACCTGTTTCCCAATAGAAAACGGACTAAGAGACTCCACTCCCCATTAGGTAATCAAAAAGTGCCCGGTTAAAATACAATCAATTTTTGTGCCACTGTCATCCCGAGTTAAGTTTCAAGTTCAAGTCGATTTTATCAATTTTTGTTGATGGTGTTATCATAGAGTTTCCGGAAAAAAATCTGGCTCTCAGTTTCATCCGAGGTTTTTGATGTTTTTGTCCGGTGCCGGTATTTAGGCGATAGCAACACTACTGCTTTATCTGCCAAGTTAAGCAAAATCAAATTAACACAGCTGTGATAGTACACCTGAGTTGATAAGTGAACTCTTAACTATCGGTATAAAAAGCGAGTAAATAATTGACAAAATAAATAGATACATTACACAGTAACTAAATAATACGTCAATGGTTTAGTAAGTATTTTTGTAATCCGTTTATTAAACTCTTTATTTTGATACTCCACCCAATAGGCTTTGACAAAAAAGTAATTTGAAAACCTTTAAAATGCCTCCAAAACACATTGATCTACATTTTTTTTTTTGAAATTTTGATATAGGTACCCAGTGTCACTCTCACAATTAACACGAATCTAACACCACGAATGCTAAAATCCATCAAGCCATTTAGGCTACAGAGCGTGCCAAAAAAACATACATACATACACTCGAAAAACATAACCCTCCTTCTAGCGCAGTCGGGTAATTAAATAAAATCTGTCATCAAACTTCGACAGATTTTGATATCAATTCACCGTAACAATCTTCCGAGTTGGAAGACGGTGTGATTTTAATTTCCATTTTTTCGGCTACAGTTTCCAATCATTAACATTAATTGGTGGTACCATTTTTCGAATGAAAAGGAATTTTTGAAATCTGTTCACGTTTACTTAGTATTTATTTTCTGTAGACGTATCTATTTAGAAAAAGGGGGGAAATTTTATTGAATACCTCCTCGTTTTTGATGTCGGATAAATAACTACATAGATATTTTTTATCATTTCACACAAGTACATAAAAATTGCTCTGTCTGTCGGTTCGCCTCCAACGACTGAAAGTGACTACCTGGTAAAGATCCTGGGAATCCAGTAGACGTAGATAGCCTGGGATCTTGGAGGATGTCTTATCGAATGCTGAAGTCATACAGGATGCCTATAATATTGATCCAGTAACCTCGTCGTCTGAAAGTATGGAATAGTTTGGGCCAAATCCGGCAGTTCTGATGTTTTGCAGACTTGTTTATGATGAATAATCCAAGTTTGAGACCTCGAGCGCCGAACGTAACTTTGTCAAAAATAAACAAGCTATAAATAAAATAAACTTTATAAAAACGAGTTTTTATTGAATCAAATTTAACATTTATAAAAAGTTACTGGATTATTCCTTATGTTGAATGATGGTTGAATGCTGATGCCTATGCTCGTAATTATCGAGGCTGGGCGGACTACAAAAATACAACCTACAAATAATGTACAACCTACTAATTATGAGGATTTTTTCGATTTGCAATTTTTGTAATTATTTATATTGTAAATTGTATTAAACAATTTACCAATAAAAATTTACTTTACTTTACTTTACTTGTATGTAACTTGTTTCCATTACGACCACAGATAAGCCACATCCCGCAACGCTCCATACGAACAGAACTTAAACTGCACACTAAATATTATGGTGAACGATTTTTTTAGTAGCCTATAATAATATTGTGTCCTACTACTGGGCAAAGGCCTCCCGTCTCCTTCTCCATAGCTCTCGATTCTCGGCAAGTTGTTTATAGCCTGCTTCGAATTTATCAAGGTCATCCCGCCATCTTCTCTTTGGTCTGTCTCGGTTCCTAGCCATCTGTTGGTGTACAAATACGCGCGCTAATTACTGTTTCGATTATTAACAATGTATTTTGATTAAGATATGGAATTATGGGTGCATTTAGAAGTAAACTGGATCATTAATATCCCAGTGCATTATTAGGAGCTGGTGATGGATGGTAGCGTGCAGTTTGATGAATGACCCGCCGTAAAGGCAGTCTGCTGTTAATTATACATTTTAAACCTTGATTAATGCATCAAGTCCTATTATTTTAAGCAAGTACATACATACTTTAAATGTTTTCTCAGGCAACTAGGCTAACATTTATTTATGCTTCTGTTAGGCAGTCAGATTATTTACGGAGCGAGCGAAGCGAGCGGTCTCCGTTTCAACTTGGTCTCTTCTCTTCTACATGTCGCATTTTTCAACAGATTCTCGTGAATTTGTGACCAGGCTCCAAAATTATTTTTA
The DNA here is from genome assembly GCA_963971205.1 of Aethes cnicana. Taxonomy (NCBI): domain Eukaryota; kingdom Metazoa; phylum Arthropoda; class Insecta; order Lepidoptera; family Tortricidae; genus Aethes; species Aethes cnicana. The sequence continues at coordinate 6,512,264 of OZ020276.1, read as the reverse complement.
TTTTTTGTCGATTCAGATTTTGTTTTGTGTTTTCACAATGGCGGAGCCATGAGATTCAAAATATTAAAAAATCAGTTTTAAGCTATGCAAAAATGGACTAGCGAGGTCCACAGCTCTCAGAGCCACTAAAGATATTATTATTCTAGATATACTTAGTGTTTTGATATTTTTTTAATTTGAATATACTTAAATATTATAGATATGACTATGGTATCATATACATGTATAATAGCAAGAGGGTATGTCATTCAAACTTCAAACGCCGTTTTATAGCGAATCTTTTCTTCAGTTTTCTTTGCACTAACATTGATCAAACAAAATTATCTTTTCTACTCCCAAGCTCCCAAGAGAGAAGACCTGGTTTGAGCGTTACCGCAATATTGTTGTAGGTCGTAAGAGTTTTGACCAATATGTAGGGCAATATCTGCCGCCAATGATTTTTAACTCCCGATGCGGAGAGGTTGTCACTTCTACTAGTATGATATATTAGTTAGATATAGGGTAATTTAGCCGGTTTACTGGCCCCCTCTGGTTTTCGGCCGTTACGTAGTAAAACTCTAATAACTAGAAAACTTTACCATACTCATTCAAATAATTACTTTAATCACATACATTCAATGGACGCCGACACCTTCTGAATTTGTTCGCTTATGAAATATTTCAATAAGATCGTAAAAAAGGCAACGGAATTTAGGCAGTCAGGATTTGTGTCAAAATTAGCGATCAAAATAGTGCGCGCCATTTTTTTCAAGGTAAGTTAAAATGTGGTTTCTTTGGTTTTGGAAACATGGATATTATCTATGTGCGTTGTAGATGAGTTGAAATAATGTTGTTAAGATTAAAATCTATGTGATATTCAGCAAAATCCTTTCAAATGTGATGGCCGGATAACTAGATTGCATTTCGTAGAATCATTTGGTTCTCGGCCTCTCGGCCGAAAAATAACTTGAAGCCCCCTATAATTGATGGGTTATATTTGCCATTAAATTAAAATCTATTTAATAAACATGTCGTTAAATAGAAAATTGGATACAAGCTTATTATTGTATTTAGGTGTCGGCCGCCTATATTTTAACAGATTGATGATCTAAATTAGGTTTTAATTGTTTTGTATTCGGCGGCCGGGAACTATTATGTAAAGCTACTTTTCGGCCTAGGTTATATTATAATGGCCGACAAACAAAAACAATGTATTTAGTTTTCGGCCGATAATAAAAAAATATGCAATAAATGAACTAATACGTAATTTTTTCAAATTCATATTTATCCTGATTTTGCGCCAGCTGTAAAGCCACCTTTTCAATGTCTTTAATTTTCCATAGAGATCTCAAAATAAACAGATATAAGGACGGCCGAAAATAAGTTTTTATAAAGTGAGTTTCTGTGTGGTTTTCGGCCACCAACTTTTAGTGGCCGAAAAGTGAAACAAATTGTTTTAATTGTCGGCCGTGTTTTAGCAAACTGACGAAAATTAGTTAATTCATATTCAATAAAACAGTTTCTATGATTATTCATTTTATGCTTTGTTTAAATTTAAAATATACTGTTTATGAAGTAAGACCCATTTTTAAAATAAATAACAGTGGCCGAGAACTGGTTAAATAAGCGGCCGAAAACTACAACAGGTGGCCGAAAACCACCGAAATTGCTAATTTGTGATAAAAAAAATTATATAAATAAAACTATACTATTAATTGTAAAAAAGGATACAGACTTAGAAGCAGCATTATATTCTTAGTTTATAAATAATATACAGAATAAGTTTTGTCAAACATATCACTAAAATAAATCCATCTGAATTCAAAGTTTTGCTTAACTGGCCGAAAACCGGCTAAATTACCCTACTGTGTGCCTACGGATTGCGTACTGATACGACGTAGTATGGAGTACTGGGACTGGGTGAAAGAAGTACTCGGAAAATGTCATGCGGTTTTAGTAAATTGAAGGAATTGCCTCCAGTTCATAGTGAAGTAAAGGACTCATAAATCATTTTTTAATCAGAAAATAATAAAAATGGTCTACGAGGCCGTTACCTCTGCCATAATAAGTTTAATTGTGAGGTAAAACGATAAGGCTACGTGCACAAATTACGTCGGTAAATTTTCTGTCCATTTGCATGAGAACTGAGCGGGCGAGTGCACGACTGCCCCGGCCTTAATGGTTCCACTATTTAAATGTCTTACTCGGTATCTTTATTCAATTTCATAACACAGGAGTAGCCTAGAGTTATGGCCTGGACTTCCTGCAGTGAACGCGGTGCCTACGCGTATGGATTACGCAAACATTAGCCGTTCTGTTGAAAAATTTAACAAAAATCCTCTTTTGAAGAATTTACGATCTTCAAAATAATTGTCTATTTTTCAATTGTAAGAAGTTGCATTACAAGAATAAGGCTAGGTACTCTTTTTAGGTTTTTAGGTAGGTGCTCTTTTTAGGTTAAATTCTTTATCTACAGCCCTATCACAAATTCTCGTATGATGCGTTCAAAAATCGGTAATAATGGCATCCGTTATTTATAGCAAGTGTATAGTATAAGGACTGGCATCACTTGGGCGCACGAGGAGGAACCCGACTTGCACCCCAAATCTGGTTGTAGCCCTGGCCCTATTATCGAATAACCATTTTTGTGAAAAGGACCGGGATTCTTGGCTTTATTCTCGATGGAAACAAGAAGTTATTTTGTAAAGATTGTTGTTACTGGTTACATTTTCCATATGGCGCCCTTTAAACGTCGACCGCTCGTTAGATAATCAGTTCACAGGTGAACAAGCAAAACATTCTCGAACCATCGATCAGCGCCGACATAATAAGCGCCTGTTGTATTATACCCGTTCAATCAGTACCAGCTACTTGAATGATTGATTTTTAAAAGTCCGTACCTTTAGCCAACTGGTACCATTTACCTTATTCAGGTACCTCTTCTGTCCGCTCTGTCCGCACGTTTCAATCAGCCTAACCTAACATTTCAAACTGATTTTCAGATGCTTTAATTACTTATTACTTTAAATAGAAACTTTCATAAAAACAGAACAAGACGTTAATTTTACTCTATTGTTTCACCTTAATGTTTGTTCTAATAATCCGTATCCGTGTTATCCATATTAATATTATAAATGCGAAAGTAACTGTCTGTCTGTTACCTCTTCACGTCGCTCCAACCGCTGGACAAATTGAGATGAAATTTGGAATGGAGATAGTTGGGGCCCCGGGAAAGGACATAGGCTACTTTTTATCCCGGAAAAACGTCTAGTTTCCGCGGAAACGCGATAACCGAATTCCACGCGGGCAGAAGCTAGTGTAGAGATATAAAACAAATATATATATATATACAAAACAAGAAACTGACTGACTGACTGACTGATCGATCAACGCAGAGCCGAAACTACTGGTCGTAGAGCTAAAATTTTGCATGCAGGTTCCTTGGGGAACGTAGAGGAGCACTAAGAGAGGATTTCCCGAAATTCCCACAGGAACGGGAAAAAAACTCGATCTTACGGTGTTAATATTTCTGCGCATACGAAGTTGCGGGGAAAAGCTAGTAGTAAATAATTCTTGGTTCATACGCGGTGAAAGTATTTGTTATATAATTACATTTCTACACTTTAAAACTTTTTTTATGTACCTACTTAACTCTATTGTATGTTTTTCACTTTTCTATCCAGCCGCTAGCGTTGGGCCTCTTTCTATATGGGGCCAGAAAGTTCACGAATGGCGGGAACATATATCCGTAGACGGTAGATTATTTAAAAGATAAAGCCACGACTTAGGGCAGATCGCGGGAGTCCGACGGATGCCCTGGTCTGTTCGGAATGGCACCACCGCCTTACCCATTAACCTGTCGCCAAAGAGCAGTGTACGGTCTACCAATAAAACTACCACGGTCAATCTTGCGGTTTTTATTTATATTGCACAAGGAATTGAAAATTGTCGTCGTAAAATCGTCCTTCATACTCGTAGGTCAAGCTCAAGATCTATAAAAGGCAATTTTACGACGACAATTCGACCGACAAGACAGTCGTCTCTTTTTACCTGTCCCTGTCATCCCCAGTTTTGTCTGCCCCGTCTACGTCAGTATCTCATCAGCCAGACATTCGTGTCAGTAAAGAGGCTTGACGCCGCAACAAACAGTGCTCACACTTTTGTATTCCGTTCCGGTAAGGGGTTAAGGGAGCCGGTGATACTACTGACTGGCACACAGGCATTCCATCTTAGGCCTCAGGGCATTCGAGACAAGTATGGTTTCTTAATAAGAGATCATAAGATTTCGGTGTCGGTTCGGACCACAGTGACCTCTTTCCGTCAGGTGTCATATGTGCTCGTTTCCCTATCAATACCATAAAAAAACATTAGGAACAAATTTGGTCTGAGGAGCGAGCCTTGGAGGAGGTCTATGTCCAGCAGTCGACAGTAAGTTTGATTGAAATCATGGTGCTTTAATTTTACTCAGTAAAACACGGTCTCGTCAGAAAAGATATTATTTTTCGTACCATTTCAGTATTTCTCCACTGCGTTTCAGAAGAGCAAACCTAGCGATGTTTCCGCAATGTCCTTTTTTGTTTCAACTTGTGTGTGTAATTAACATTTTTACTTATCTAGAAACTTGGGAAGACTCGTCGGCTCGTGCGGTAATATAATTAACGGCATCGACCTCGACATGTGAATGTTTTTACGGCACTTTATGTGCCCGTGTCACATTAATCATCATAACTTATTGTTGCGTACATTCATTTGCCAGATATAGGGTATCCGGCGTTTTTTTGAAAAAATATATGCTTGAATCAACTGTGATTTATGCAGGGCAGGGCAAGGAAAATATGCCTTTCGAAATTTCACTGCAAAATTACTGGACCAAGTAATTACTAGTAAATAAATATAATTATAGTGACAGTTTTAAAAGTCGACTCTTCCTTGTGTTTTTTCGGTATAAAATTAGCCTTTGTTCTTTCCCGGGACTCTAACTATCTCCATACAAAATTCCATCTTAATCCGTCCAGCAGTTTAAGCGTGAAGAGGTTACAGACAGAGAGAAGATATGAAGTATCGCTGTTAGACATAATACCGGAGGGCGAATATATCACTGCATAAAATATCCATTTAGCTAAACAATGGCAGTTTATGATATCGTGTTCACTCTCGTGGTGAATTGAAACAGATTTGGGCGTTTTGATTGCTTCTTCTGTGATGTGTGAATCCTCCGTTTGTCATTTGGAAACATATAGGATTGTGGATGCAAATCGGTTCATGGAGTAAAATGTGCTTTGATTAACCAGATTCGAAAATAATCCCTTTAAATCATTTTATTTAGCAGAATCCAATATTCAATTATTAATGAACAGAAAATGATGTTCAAATCAACTATTTTCTTTCTTGCAGAGTTATTTCTTTATGTACATCGATCGATGACAAATAGGTCTATTATTGCTTAATCCACGCGCCTTCTGAGTTGTGTAAACTTGTACCAAAACACACCGAAATTGTTATTCGTTTTCGAGAATATAATTGAACATAATAAGAACATCGCATGTTTGATGACATAGGATATACATTTACATACACATAGGAAAGGTATATTAGAAAGTTACCCTATGGAAAATTAGCGAAAAATTGGGATGTTTTTTCACATAATAGGCAAACGAGCAAACAGGCCACCTGATGGTAAGTGGTCACTGCGGCCTTAGGATATCGAAATCTTATGATTTAAATCGATATCTGTTTATTCCCTTATTTCGAACAAAATATTTCAAAGTTGAACAAAAAATACTCACTTGCACACTAAATAAATCAAATTAATATACTGTTTAATGGCAATTGCAGAACTGTTTTACTGAACTTAAATAAAAAGTATGAATTTATTAATATTAAAAGAACAAGTTAAAAAAACAAACTAAGTACAAAATTAAATAGCACTTAAATTTACAGAAAAAAAACCCAGGCATACAGTTCCTCTCCATACTCAGTTTCGGCGGATGTTTGAGACTGCGCCTTCCATTTGCTTGCTTCTCTTGTTTTTTCATTGACATACGAAAATTTGGACAACTATTTAACTTTTTAGGGTTCCGCAACCCTAAAAGATAAAACTGATTCCTAATTGACTCGTATGTCTGTCACAGCCAATTTGCTCCGAAACTCGCATCATTTTATGCGAATGCGAATATCGATGGAAATTAGGTATGGGAGTGGTGCGAATACGAATATACGGAACATCCCTAGTACACACGTCTACGTGTAACCTACATAAATGAAGTCCATTTTAGGGGATAAATTGAAAAAATAAAATATGGAAAGCTTTTCAAACGGTATCGCGTGACACGACAAAAAGAGGGAAGACTGTAAGAGTCTATTGAAAGTAACACAGAATAAAACAACGAACGAAACCCTTTGCAGATAATTTTAACTTGCTCTTGCCGTACTTTGCCGTGCGGCGTGCCCCATTGTTCTCGTTAAATGTACATATTTTAAATGGTCTGAAAAGATATTTCTTAAGAGAAATATAGTAAGTAGTATACGATTTCATTCCTGTTAAATTTTACTGTGAAGGTTCAGGGTAGAAAACTTGACACTTTTTTCATTGCTATCGGATTTAACTATCTTTAAAATGTGATTTACGATTTCCCGCATATCGCCCCTTTACCTCCGCAAGCACTTCTCAAACTTTTATCGCTCGTTCCTTAAATCGACAGACTGTAATGTAATTTGTTCAACTGTGGCCCGTCCCAGGAGATATCGCATCAGAACATAGAAGTTATGGCTCCGCAGTTTACCCTTTAGAAGCGTATCGAAGTAGATTTACTAGATTTAGCTTTATACGGCTCCTTTCCGATGGAGAAACTAACAGGCTTGCCTTATCGGGACTGATCTCTTGTGTTGAGGATATATATTACGTTAAAAGGATGCGAAGTCGAACGGAGAAAACTGTGTCGTTTGCTAGATTTGGAGACGACTTTTTTATAAGGATATAAAAGGATTATTTCTTATCTAACTGTGCGTCCTTGTGTGACTCTATCCTAACTGATCAAGTCTTTCTAGCTTAATCACACCTTCTCGGTTTTGTGGATGAAAGTCCAATTTGTTATTCGGTCTGCTAGGGATCGTTGGCGGACTGCTAAGTAGAACTCCTCCACCTAGTTTCTAGTCAGTGTTCTTAAATTGCGATCTGCATACTTATTATAATAATAATGGCAAACACATCGTTGAAGACAAAATGTGGCTTTATACACCAATTTAGCTCCATAAACAGGGTAGGCGTGTAAGCTCCGGCAAGTCAGCCCGAGTGTTCCGCGTAATAGATTACTGTGTCACTCGAGGCGACCGTTGTCAACGAGCAGCTGCGGACCTGTCAGCGGCCTTTATGCGGAAACAATTTGATGCTGTTCCCTCACTGTCACTTCTGTAGCAATCTACAAGAATTTAACAAGATGCCCGTATCGAGTAGTTAGAGAGATCGAGTGTTCCGCGATCGGAACAATATTTCATTGGAGTTGATCTAGTCATCATTCATCTTTTTAAGGTTCGAGACTGTATTACCTAAATTCACATGAAAAGCTTTTGTCGATGTGTTCAAACACATTCGTGGCTATTTTTCCGCGACGTGAGACATTTGGGATGTACCTTTTAGCATTATTTTTACTGGCTTCAGATCGAAACTTGACCTTGAAACCCGCGTGAAATTCGGCTATCGCGTTCCTGCGGGAACTATGCGTTTTTCCGGGATAAAAAGTAGCCTGTGTTAAGACCCCAGGACTTGGACTATCTGCATAAGTTTAAGGAAAATAACCGCGCCTACACACGTACACATCAATTCGGAGCTGGAATAGAGAACTCATAATGTCAAGCATAATATTCGTATAATGCTCCTAAGTATTATAAAAAGATGATAGTGATAAATCCGAGAATGTCATAAATATTAGAAATAAGTACTCGTCTGATTATTTTGTTGCCAACCGTGCACACTTGTTTGCTCTTTAAGAGAATTTATGTATTCTTGTACAGAAATGTATTACCTACTTACTCAAAGGTTTTTACTTTGTTTTATTTATTCTGTAACATTTTAAGTTCGTTTAAAATAAATATATTATCAATAAAATATATACCTACATATACGTAAGAATATGCCAAAGATAAAACAAATGGGTAGGTACCAGGATGCACTTAGATTTTTACAATATGGAAGCTAAAGTGTAGGTAAAAGTTATCTGCATTGCAATTCGGTTAATTGGACTAATTGGGGAAACTCAGCAGTGTGGCTATTAATATTGAGTGCAAATTTGAAACTTGCGTAGTTTAAAAGTACTGCTAATTACGTACTTAATGGATCAAACGATATCACAATATAAAAACAAGTTGTAATTGATAATTTTATTTTTATTTTGGACTAGATTTAACGCGTTTTTCTGGGATGAAAAGTAGACATAGTTGGGAGTCCCTTATCATCATCATTTAAGCCAAAAGACGTCCACTGCTGGACATAGGCCGCAGACAGAAGCTAGTGTTATAAATGCGAAAGTAGCTAATTCGGTCTGTCTGTTTGTTACATCTTCACGCTAAACCGCTGAACCGATTTAGGCAGATGACGCCATCCACGGACAGATACTTGACGACATCACCTGTGACATGTGGATGTGAAATGATTTGTTCGTTAATCTGCCCAGCAATTTCATTATTCGGTGCTGAAATTGGTCTTTCACACAGCCCTATTATGCATAGTTTTCAGATCGGGATATACGTTGCTTATCAAATCTTTTGTGTTTTGGACCATATCTATTAAATAATTCACTGATTAAAATAGTACCGTTGCTATCTGATGCTACATGATCTTCTCTGATTTTTAGAAGAGGAGGCGCGGCTTGCCCTGCTTGTATTATTACAGTGCAGCTGCACTCGCATGTAGGTGATGAGACGAAATTGTTGAACATGGACCCACAGTGTAGACGCCTTTATGAAGGCCTTAATTTCATCTGCCGGTATGCCCCACGTGACCACCGTTAGAGTATGTGTAAAATAACCAGCTAACAGCATCACCATACCTCGCATAATGTTTTGTTTGCTATTGATATTTTTTAGAGTCCGATCTATTAGTCTCGATTGCTCTTTTGTGGCACATCGTACATTCGTCCCACACCAACAGCTTGCATTGCTTCAACAGTTTACCAGGTTGGCGCCGTTTTTAGGAATGTTACAAATCGGCGTTTCCCAATGAGCTAATATCAATGGCAGTTTCAGGACTGAATGTGCCGTTCAACCACCATTGAGGGAGCAGCGTCTCAGCTATTCCAGAGTTGCTGTAGCAACAGCTACACCTTTGTATTTCCGTATTCGGTCTAAAAGCAAATTTAAAAGATATGTTTTGCCAGTACCTCCTGGAGCATCCAAAAACATTACACACCACTCGCCTTTTTCGATTTCTTATAACGTCTTATTAAAAACCCATTTTTTATCTGGTATTCAGCGCTGATCACTTTATCCATTTGGCCAGGTCGTATTTTTCCTATAATATATATAGGTAATAAGTGTGTGATCATGTGATAGACCGCACTTCTGCCACTCTACATAAACCAGCGCAAATCACCAAATAGGTACTTTACATTTGCTAATAACATCCATTTATGAGCTTACTTTCAGCCTGAAAACTGTTGTCACTAATGTCATGTCTATCAATGGCGCGTTGTCCTAGCATCAATTCGTTTATTATTTTACGCCAGGCCAAGTAACAGGTGAACATGACGAATAAATCGGGCCGTAATATGTATGTAGATCCTGAGTGTATTCGTCTATATACCGAAGGTAAACTTCTTTCTGAATAATATAGGTAGATCATTAGAGCTCACGCTTCTGTCATTAGCTAAAGCATCATGAAGATTGATATAATACTCTACTCATAGGTAATTTATTTTGATTAAAAATACATAAAAACTAAACAAAATTTAAAAACGGCCCCCGCGGCATGGTACCGAAGATGCTGGCAGCATTTCCCCGTTGTATGGCGATGCTCAAGCGTTGAGCGAGGAAGCTGCCAGGTCTTCGGTCCCTATTTAATGATAAAATTCATTATATCATACATACCTGCTTGAAAAACTTGCTGTTTCACAAATAGGAGTTCATGAAATCGTTTCGATGAAAAAAGGTACGTCACGTTAAGTGAAGTAACGTCTTCTAATCCTATTTAAACGGTTCTATGAGTTTATTTTTTTAACGCAGATGTCCATATTCGGTAAAGTAAAACACCGTGAGGAAACCTGCACGCTTCTGCGAAGTAATTCAATGATGTGTGTGAAGTCCCTAATCTGTAATGGGCCCGTGTGGAGATTATAGCCCAAACCCTCTCATGATGAGGGCAGGCCTGTGCCCAGCAGTGGGACCTAAATAGGCTGTTAGTAGTAGTAGTAGTAGTACCCAGTCTATAATTGAATACACTAGTTTATCAATCTCTTACTAAAAAGTTTGCTGATGCAAAGTTGTTCATGCAATGTGGATCCTTTTATTATTCTTCACTTTCTGTTTTTTTACGTACAAGTATATCCCCCACTTGCCGCGATGGTGCTTCTCGCTCCCTCCAATGCAATCAGACATTGTCCGCTGATAAAATTGGCTGCTTCGATTTCTCAAGGTCATTAGCTGTTGTCAGTGGCTTAAGTTTGTTACTAAATTCATTTCCTCGTTAGAAATTGTTAGGTATTCGTAACTTGTGTATTAATATCCTGGGTCGACTTTCCTTCGAGGGCTTGTAACTGTACGGCCAGCTGGAATTCTCCTTTATACCTATACTCAAACTTCTGACAATGATGTGCCTAAAACTTCGCTGATCCCTTTGAAAACTTCTTTACCTACATAAGGCTAATTGAATATTATCTAAAATGTTGTTGACGTCTCCGAAGCCCGGAGAACTTTTGTGGTTCGTATCTTTCTTTTATTATTACGAAACTTTTTTCCCGCCGCAGGCTCTTCAACAGAGGAAAGATTACACGATGACATTTATATTATTTTGTTTGGGAAATCAAGATGGTCCTGGCTAGCAAATACAAACATTTACCATGGACAAAAGAAAATTGCTTGTTTGCCCAACTTGTACCGAAATAGTCAACAGGCCTTTGTTATTGAGATGTTGTTGTTTAAAAGGGAGGCAGAAATTAGCTTGCTTTGCGTTGGCAATTTATAACGCTACTTCTTGTTGATCTCCGCATAGAAAGCGGGTAATTCTGTGGTGGACGTTTTTTTTAACATTCTGCTTTTTATTGTCATTGTTTCTTTTTTAGGGGTATGATAATTCATCGAATCAAATGAAACTGTAAACCACTTTTTTCCTTCGTAACGTAGATATTATATTCATAACTAGCTTCTGCCCGCGACTTCTACTACTACTACTACTACAGCCTGTTTGCGTCCCACTGCTGGGCACAGGCCTCCTCTCATCACGAGAGGGTTTGCCCGCGACTTCATCCGCGTGGAATTTGTTAATAGCATTCCCGCGGGAACTACAGTGGACATACCAAATTTTGTTGCAATCCGTCCAGTAGTTTTCGAGTTAAATCCGGACATACATACATACTACAGACAATTTTTCTAAAAATCATTATTTTGTGTTCAGTATACATGGTTTATTTAGTCCCCTCGTCTAGATAGTTTCTTTTAATTTCCAGGTTTCAGACGCGACTTCTTCTACAGACTTATTATTATTATAGATAATCTGTGTAAATCCTTAGATAGGAAGCTTGTGAGTTAACTGAATAATTTATTAAAATCGTGTTTATAAATAACATCGTAAGTTTATAAAAATCAAGATTCTTCTCGGACGGTATCGCCTAGGTTTCTACCTAGGCGATACCGTACGTTTGAAATCGATGGGTTCCGATACACATCGTAGGGGCTCGCTCCTCGTCAGAGAAATAAATGTATAGTTTAAGCATTATTCGAGCTCGATACCAATCGCCAGATACCTATCTCTCCAAATGTATTATGCTATTTTCTCGGGGCAGGTTATCATGGGCTATAGATACGTTGAAGAAGTAGGTAAATGGGATGCAATAAAATCAATGAGCCGTGCTCTAGAGACCCTATCCGATGTACATTTAGATTTCTTATAGATTAAGCGTTTTCATCCAAACCTGGCATTGCTATAATCATAGGTAGAAAAAAAAACTTATTCTCTACAAAAAACATGGGGTAACGAATTAGATACCTATTTTTATTGTATTTTCGTCATTTTTTAAGTTTGTTACCTTAGTTCCAGCTTGCTACGCCCTAAATAGAAGGGAACTTATTTATACTGTCTATTATCTTTAAATACCATAGTTTCAAAGGGAATAAATAATTACCGTTTACTTACTAATTGTGCCCTGCGACTTCCTCTGCGTATATAATAAAATTGCCGATATCTTTTCTTTTCGGTATCCGATTTTAATGAAACATAAGCTTATATGTAGCTACGAATTATGCTGTATTTAACATTGTAAATCGCACTGAAATTGATTCAGTAGTTCCGGAGATTAACTCTAACAAACAGACAGACAGAAAGAGACAAAAAATACCCTTTTATTATAGAACCTACTACTTGTGCCCCGCTACTTCGTGTGCGTGGAATATAAAATTGCCGATAACTTTTCTTTCCGATATCCAATTTTAATTAAACATAGCTTAAGTATATGTACCTACGAGTGATGCTCTATTTAATATTGAAAACCGCACTCAAATTGATTAAGTAGCTCCGGAGATGAACTCTAAAAAATAGACAGACAGAAAGTGACAGAAAAAAAACCCTTTTATTGTAGAACACCTAGTAGTTGTGCCCGCGACTTCCTCTGCGTGGAATATAAAATTGATAGCTTGGAATAGTTATTTGTTATGCAAGGCTGTAAAGTTGTTGTTTGCTGTGAGTGCGTGATTGAGACCCGAGTGAACGAAGGATTCTAGGGTTGAACCACGAGCGAAGCGAGTGGTTCAAATATAGAATCCTGAGTGTAACGAGGGTTTCAAGGCACGAGACAGCAAACGACTTTGCTGCTGAGCGCAACACGAAATTTTTCACCTCACGCGCGATTTTTCGGGAAGAAGACTTAGTTCGGCGTCACGTACAGTTTGTGCTAACTCTGGAGGAGTTAAATTCGTATCTTCATCGCTAGAATCGCTCATATTTTCTTTATTACTTCGTATAGGTATTCTAAATTACAAAACCAGCAATCTAAAACTTAAAAAAAAACATGTTTTTTTTCTGGAGGTTGCGTTCCAAATCACTCCTACTCGTACTTCAAGATTCAATTATTCATTGAATACAGTTAAAATATATACATATTTAAGTTTTTTTCTGATACAACATAGTGTAATAATGAAATACATTTGAAACGGTGTATTATTAATATAATTTTATTAATGATGATACCTATTTAGTAAATTGAACCTTTATTTTAATAAAACTCTCACGACGAATTGCGTTTCAGAACGTATCGTTGGTCTATTACCGTGACAGTGGCGTCATGCGTCGTTCGAATTTCAAAAACACTTTCCACGCTAGCGGATAAAAACAACTTTTGCGCTCGGATATCAAGCAAAACGACCACTTTCGAGCCAGTAAGGTGAAAAATATTAAATTATCGATTGGCCAACATTTGAGAGCGTTTTGGTCAGAAAAATGATTGGATAACTCGCAGCGGCTGTGTGTAAGCTTTTTAGTGTAGCTTAGTCTTATTATGTGAAGTCTATATTTTGACACATAGAAACTCTCGAACCGCGTATTCTCGGCCTATTAGTATGTTGTTGACCTTTTGACAGATGGAAATTTAAATACGATCGAAGTAAATAATGTAACTCAAAACTGAACAGAGCAACGAAGCCTCAGGCCGCTTGTAGACTTCCGTTATTTTCACCGGACGACGGTCCGTCTATAAACGGATACCCTTGTAGACAAGTAATTTTGTGTCCGGTGCGTGTACACACACTCATAGTGAACCATACACCACCACAAGTCCGGCAAAAAAAACGGACCGTCGGCCGGTGAAAATAACGGAAGTCTACAAGCGGCCTCAGACAGACTCACACACAAATACACTCCTCTTTTTATTCTCCGGAAAATTCAAAGTTAGATTTCATTACCGAATAGGTAGCTTACTTACGAGTGTTATCAGATACAATTTTAATCGTCAGAACAAACGAATTTTCGAATGAATAGTCGCAAATGGAGCGAGTGAACAAATTATGATTATCAAATGCGACATAGGTAAGCTATTGCAAAATTTCGCATTAGTCACATAAATGCCTGCATAATTCATTTTAAAAGAAACTTGCTTTAAACCAGTAGATTAATTTTAATTAAATTTGATTTTGCGACTGACACTTCGTTAGCTTAGGTACTTATTATAGATGTGTTTATAATTATGTGAGGTGAGTTAACATGCTGTAGCCTATTTTTTATTACTTTAATTATTTAAAAAAAACGGCCAAGTCGGTGTCGGGCCACGTGCAAAATATAGGGTTCCGAAGTTGACGATGCCCACAGTACCTTTCTAAGACTTATTAGCATCTAGCTAGCCTGTGGTATGACGTGCCCGCCCGACGCCCCTGCCGCTCGAGAAATATCATTGTTTTTTTACATAAGTACAGCCTACTTAGCTGTGATAGTTTTCCTTTCAACTACGTTATATATGCCACAACCGTGATTTTTTCCAGTTATCCAAATCCAATTTAGCTGGCAGGGTGGGGGGAGACACTCGACTCTAACAAAAAAATAGCTCTTTAAAGCTTAATATTTCACAAACCCATCACTTAATCAAAAAATAGTGTTAACAAACCCACAATATTTTTTTAAGACCTATTCAACGATACGCCGCACCATGGAGTACGCAATAAAAAAAATACATCCCCACTTTACGACTTGGGGAGGTATCCTATAAAAAAAAAATGTTATTGTGCCTTTTTGTCAGCGTAACTAATATGTATATTCATGCCAAATTACAGCTCTCTAGAACTAAGCATCTCCGAGCAATAGTGCGGACAGACGGACGGACGGACGGACGGACATGGCGAAACTATAAGGGTTCCTTGTGGACTTCGGAACCCTAAAAACAGGAGAATACAATGAATGAAACCACTCACTAATTCTGAGTACTCGTAATAAGTTAAAACTGAGAAGATTTTATTCAGCACCGGTACCTAATAGGTACGTACGTTGTGTTTTGAAGCATCGTAAATGTTTGAGTAGGTACGACGACTATTTATGATGTTAATTTATAATTTAAAAGAACTTAATATGTTTTTTTTATATTTAAAGAGACTTTAGTATAGGTACTTCCTTAAGGTCTTCGCAATACGCATCCACAGTATATCTGCGATGTTCGCCAGGTCGTCGAACCATCTTGTTAGAGGATACGAGTAAGTACTTAGTGCCGACTCATAAAATATGATCGACTGATCTTCACTTGCTACGGTGCTACCATGCATCGTACCTTCCTATTAACCGGCACTGCACTTGCCGGCAGTCCAACTTATAGTCACGTGCTAAATCATAAATTGTTGTCAGTCACCCGTGCAGCGTGCCCGGGGGCAGTCGCCCAAGTACCTCTTTGTCTAACCCCAAATTTGAATATATGGAGCAATAGTGAGCCGGGTGCTCCCATGGGCGAAGCTCGCGATTTCGCTACCAACTTGCCTCATAAATCCACGCCTTACATGATGCTCGTTTGCATAATACAAGACTTAGTCGGCTTTGTTCTTCGAGTTTGATAGGTCGGCCGCAACATGCGTTTGCTGCTACGACCAACTTCATGTTGTACTTTCCAGGCGTGATGGCGCGCGCGAACTTAGTTACAGGCTAGTTTCAATTTTATACTAAGCTCACCTTTTCCGCCTGCCGTGCTTATTTATGGTGATAGTGTTTTTTTTTATTTGGCACTAGCATTGGTATCAGAAATGAGGATATCCGCAGTAGAACTAGGGTCACCGACATAGCCCGAAGAATTGCGAGCCTTAAGTGGCGGTGGGCGGGGCACATTGCTCGCAGGACTGATGGCCGATGGGGCCGGAAAGTTCTCGAGTGGCGCCCACGAACCGGAAGACGAGCTGTCGGTAGGCCTCCAACAAGATGGAGCGACGACCTCGTGAAGGTCGCGGGAAACCGGTGTAAGCAAGTAGCACAGGAACGGTCTGAGTGGCGAGCCTTGGGAGAGGCCTATGTCCAGCAGTGGACGTCTTTCGACTGAAATGATGATGATGATGATGATGATGATGAGCATTGGTAAATAGCCGTGGTAGTCTAGTGATTTGACCTACCGCCTCTCATGCTGAGGGTAGGGGGTTCGATTCCGACTGGCACCTCTGAAATTATTTGTGTGCGAAATTCAGTTTGAATTACCAGATTACCACTGAGCTTTTCGGTGCAGGAAAACATCGTGAGTTTTGGTTGTGTGTGAAGTCCCCAATTCGCACTGGGCCCGCTTGGGGACTATACTTAGCCCAAACCCTCTCGTGATGAGAGGAGGGCTGTGCCCAGCAGTGGACCGTAAAATAGACTATCTTGGTGGTGGGCAGTGGATTGGTAAATAAGCCCGCTAGCGACGAGTAGCTCCAAAGTAAATACTGCACAAACATACATGAGTTTTTGCGAAAAATATGAATTTTTTAATTAGGTGAAAATAGCTAACCCGAGTTTTCTCTGATATGAGACCTAGCTGGGTCGATTTGTCGCCCCCGTAAACCCCTGTAGGTATATCAAATGTTGTCCAAATCGTTAGAGCCGTTTCCGAAATCGCTTTTATAAATAAACTAGGTGCCGAGTGGGTGCGCGAGCTGCGAGCAGCTCGCGTAATACCGACGCTAAGATTTTGCCAAAAGGCTTTTTTATGGTAGCGGTTCGGGTTTGTGTGATCGCAATTAATTAAAATGTTATACCTACTTGCACTTTATAATAGCAGAGGTTCGTTTTTTCTGCCTGTCGCTTTGTTTTGAGAGGTCGCAGTTCAAAACTGACATACCTGCACTTTTCAGGTAGCGGTTCGGTTTTGCGAGGTCGCAATTCAAACCTAACCTAACCTATCTCCACTTTTATTACATCGGTTTTGATTTGTTCAAATCTAACCTAGCTTATCTGCACTTTCTAGCAGCAGTTTGGATTTCTCGAGTTTACGGTTCAAATCTAACCTAACCCTTTCAGCACCTTTTCAGGCAGCTGTTAGATTTTGCGAGGTCGCAGTTTGAGCCAAACCTAACCTATTTGCACTTTCTAGCAGCTGTTAGATTTTATGGCTGTGGCTGGTTTTTGTGAAGTCACAGTTAAAACCTAACCTAACCTGCCTGCCTGGATTTTTCTGCCAGCGGTTCGATTTTGTGGGGTCTCAGCGATTTGGTTTTATGAGATCAAACCGAACCTAAACCATCTCGACTATTCTGGCAGCATTTCGGATTCGTGAGATCAAAATTCAACGCTAACCTGACCTAATTGCACTTTAAGTATTTTTTTATACTTATGGTGTAGGCAAACAGCCCACCTGATGGTAAGTGGTAAGATGGTAAGTGGTATGGTCAGTATAGCAGCAGTTTTCAATGTCATGGTTCAAACTTAAACTAACCTACCTGTACTTTTCTGGCAGCTGTTGGATTTTGCGAGGTCGTAGTTCAAACCTAACCTAAACTATCTGCACTTTTTCGGACAGCAGTTAGATTTATACCGACGGTAAAAAAATAATGCCAAAAGGCTTCTTTGTGGTAGCGGTTCGGGTTTGTGAGTTCGCAAATAATTTTTTATCTAAGCTACATGGATTACTTGTGTGAGGTCACAGTTCAAACCTAACCTAACCAAGAGTACCTTTTCTAGCAGCAGTTCGGATTTTCGATGTCACGGTTCAAACCTAACCTAACCTACTTTTACTTTTCTGGCAGCTGTTACATTTTGCGAGGTCGCAGTTCAAGTCGCACCCTACTAACTTGCACTTTTGGTAGTCTGTTTTATGAGGACGCGGTTCAAATCTAACCTAACCTACCTACATTTTTCGGGCAGCGGTTCAAATTTGAGGGATTACAGTGCAACCCTAACTTCACTTACCTGCACTTTCTAGCAGCGGTTTGGATTTTTTCTGGCTTTGGTTTGGTTTGTGAGTTCGCAGTTCAAACCTCACCTAACCAGTTCTCTAGTGGAACGCATAAATCAAAACGCATAATCTCAAAACATATGAAAATTCTACCCATGATTTCAAAACGCATAAAGTTTTAATGCATAATCTCTTAACGCATAAACTTTAAATACTACCAATATCCCACCCAAAATTATGCATCATTGTTTTTTTTTCGCATTCTCCACTTTCAAGGTTGACTGGAAGAGATCGCTGCTTAGCGATAAGTCCGCCTGTTGTTTACCTATAAGCTGCGTATTCCTTTTGTGTTTTCTGTATTTTGTATATATGGTGTTCAATAAAGAGTATTGTTGTTGTTGTTGTTGTTGTTGTTGTATGCTAAATCATAATTATGAAAACATTATGCATAATTTTTTATGGTTTACAACATAATGCGTTACAACTTTTGCCATAAAAAAATATGCGTTATGACATGATGCGTTAAAAGATTATGCCATAGTACTGTTATGCCAAATGATACTTAATGCCAAATGACAATTATGCGTCATGAAGGCTATGCGTTAAAATTTAATGCGTTATTCATTATGCGTTTTGACATTATGCCAAAAAAATATGGGTTCAAAGGGGCACCCAGCCTAACCTCTGCCTGGACTTTTCTGGCAACGGTCCGGTTTTGAGGGGTCACAATTCAGACTTAAAAAACCCTACCTGTACTTTTCAGGCAGCGATTTGGTTTTATGAGGCCGCAGTTCAGACCTAACCTAACCTACTTGTACTTTCCTTGCAGCCGTTAGATTTTGCGAGGTCGCACTTCAAAGAGAACCTAACCTTTTCGTTTCGTTTGGTTTTTTGAGCTCGCAGTTCAAATCTCACCCTATTTTTGGTATCGGTTCGGCATTGCGAGATCGCAGTTCAACCTTAACCCACTTTTACCTTTCCGGTGGCAGTTAGATTTTTAACCGACTTCCAGAAATGAGGAAGCTCTGTATTCCACTGCACCACATTTGATTTTCAAAATTATTTTTTATTTATTTATGATCGAGCTGGTTCTTTAGACAATTATGACATGGTCAAAATCTAGCCTAACATACCTACCTGCATTTTTCTGGCAGCGGTTCGGATTTGAGGGATTACAGTGCAACCATTACCTGCACTTTCTAGCAGAGCTTGGAATTTCTTTCTAGCTGTGGTTTGTTTTTCAAATTCCCTCTTAAAGGGTTAAAGGGAGTTGAAAGTTTGTATGAAACTTCTAAACCGCTAGGCCTAGAATCAAAAATATTGGCAGAAAGCTTTCTCTTATGTCGTAAATGGGCACTACGAAATAATTTTTGGAAGTTTTCCCTTACAATTTTCCCTTTGGGGTAAAAATTCAAGGGGGTTGAACGTTTTTATGAAACTTCTAAACCGCTACCTTAGCTAAGAAATATGAAGTTTGCCAGAAACGTTTCTCTTAGACCAAAGTGGGCACTAAGAAAGGAGTTTTGGAAATTTCCTCTTAAGTGGATTAAAATGGGGGTTAAAAGTTTCTATGAAATTACAGTAGTTTTAGAGTTGGACGCGGAAAGTATATTGCCAATCGTTTGCGATGCTGATTACGACCAATAGTTTTTCAATACGAGTTAAAAATTAGTGGCGCGCATAATTGAGTCCCGGGGAAGGAAACAGGCTACTTTATTAAGTTCGGCGTACACGGGGTCAGTGTTTATCCCGGAAGTAGACCCCGCGGGAATGCGTATCGGTTCGGTTTTGCAAAATCGCAGTTCAAACTTAACCCACTTTTACCTTTCCGGCGGCAGTTAGATTTTTAACTGACTTCCAGAAATGAGGAAGCTCTGTATTCCACTGCACACAATGTATGTTTTTTATGTATGCATCAAATTTGATTTTCAGAATTATTTTTTGTTTATTTATGACCGAGCTGGTTAATTAGACAATCATGACATGGTTAAAATCTAGCCTAACCTACCTGCATTTTTCTGGCAGCGGTTCGAAATTGAGAGATTACAGTGCAACAATAACTATTTAACCTACCTGCACTTTCTAGCAGCGGTTGGGATATTTTTCTGGCCGTGGTTTATTTTTGAAATTCTCCCTTAAAGGGTTAAAAGGGAGTTGACAGTTTGTATGAAACTTCTAAACCGCTACCTTAGCTTAGAAACATGAAATTTGCCAGAAACGTTTCTCTTAAACCAAAGTGGGCACTAAGAAACTTTTGGAAATTTCCTCTTAAGTAGAGTAAAATGGGTGTTAAAAGTTTCTATGAAATTACAGCAGTTTTAGAGTTGGACGCCGAAAGTATGTTGCTAATCGTTTGCGATGCTGATTACGACCAGTAGTTTTTCAATACGAGTTAAAAATTTGTGGCGCGCATAATCGAGTCCCGGGAAAAGAAACATGCTACTTTATTAAGTTCCATCGCAGTTCGGGCGCCATTTTGTTTTTTTCAAACTTCATATTTTTCCTATAGTCACCATACTGAATCAAGCAATTCTTCCATACATTATTGTTACCTCTCACCAATACATTTTTTTTTTTTTTTTGGCTGTGCTATACGAAATGTGACAAAAGTGAAAAAAAAAATCCTGGCGCCAGTGTTGCCAGTTTTTTCTGACGAAAATTGTCAAATGTCATTACGACGACCACAACAAATCGTCTTGGGTGAGTTTTTCATCAAAAATGTTTCTCCTTCTACTTTTCAACTTTTTGAATGAAAAGTCCAAAAAAAGTATGGACAAGGCAAAAAAAAACTGAACCTGGCAACACTCTCGACTGAGCCCTACAACCGCCATAAACAACGAAATCTGCTCAAATGTTGCCAACCTCGTAGTATTTCAACTCGAAAAAAGGGATTTTCAGAGCTTTTTACATTAAGGCCTCCACGGGGTCCGCCAATTTGTTGAAAAAAAAAAACAATCCCAATTGGCAAAATTGAGAATATATCCAAGCAGATCGAAAAAAAAAATCACACAAAAGGACAAAAACCATCACATCACGACCCTGCAAAGACACCTCGAAAATTCCAAAAATTCAATTTCAAATATCTCGGCGGCCATCTTGTTTTTCCAACTTTTTCCAATTTCATCATAGCACTCGTCCAAAAATTATCCGAAAACGACACCAATCTTGGGTAAGCGCCCTGATAAAAAAAAAAGTTGGCCATTTCAGCTCGGCCGCCATCTTGAATTTTGGACATGTCAGATTTTTCGCAAGTTGCCATCGACAAAAATAGTCAAATGTCATTACGACATTGCCAGCCGACATTCTCATGCGATTTTTTAATCAAAAATGTTTCTCCTTCTACTTTTCACATTTTTGAATGAAAAGTAGGAAAAAATTTATGAGCGAAAAAAAAAAAAACTCAACCTGGCAACACTCGCAACCGAGCTCCACAACTGCCTTTTACAAAGTTCTCAAAGCTCAAATGTTGCCAACAGAAGAAAAATTCGCCTGGAAAAATGCCAATTTTCGTTGATTTTACAAAATGGCCGCCACGGAGTCCGCCATCTTGTTGAAAAAAAAAAACAATCCTTGACGACAAAATTGAGGACATACCCGAGCACACAGAGGAAAAATATCGAAAAAAAACAAAAAAATCACCACGCTGCGACCCCGCAAAGTCACCTCGAAAAATGAAAAATTTCAAACGCAAATATCTCGGCGGCCATCTTGTTTTTCCAATTTTACACAACGTAATCGCAAAGAGCGTGCCAGAGTTATCCGAAAACGACACCGATATCGCGTATAGAGCGGAAAACGAAAAAGTCAATCATCCCAACTCGGCCGCCATCTTGGATTTTTGAAATGTCAGATTTTTCCCATAGACACGGGGGGAGAGGGAGAAACTCGCCATAGACGACCCCCCGCCATCGGGACTCCTTCGGGGAGATCAATTGACCTTTTGGTGGGGGGCTTCCAGGAGTATAATAATGTTCGATACAAGGTCACTCCGTGAGCCACTGCTGAGGCGGCCCCCTATAAGAAGCTCCAAAGGGGGGCGAATGTAACGGACCATGTATTAAGACAAAAATACGTTTCTATGAAAATTATTATTTTTTGTATGACAACACTGAACTATTTTTTTACAAAATAAGAAAACTATTAATACCTATAAACGCCTCATTCATTACAACGACGTCAAATGATGCCAACCCACTCAAAATTAAATATTCTTTGCAATAAATACCTTTGTATGAAAATGTATTTTTTATGTATGGCAACACTAACATTAAATATTTTTCCTATAACCACCATGTTGAATCAAGCAATTTGACCATACATTATTATCACCCTCTACCAATACTTTTGGCTGAGCTATTCGAAATGTGTGAAAATAGAAAAAAAAATCCTGTCGCCCGTGTTGCCAGTTTATTCGGACAAAAATAGTCAAATGTCATTACTACAACTGCGATAAATCGTTTTCAGTAATTTTTTAATCAAAAATATTTCTCCTTCTACTTTTCATATTTTTGAATGAAAAGTTCAAAAAAATGTATGGACAAGGAAAAAATCAACAAAACCTTGCAACACTGTAGATCAAGTTCTACAACCGCCAAAAACAAAGTGACCCGCTCAAATGTTGCCAACCTCAAAATATCTCACCTCGAAAAATGCATTTTTTCGCACATTTCACTAAATGTCAGCCAAGGGGTCCGCCATCTTGTCGAAAAAAAAAACAATCCTTGGCAACAAAATTGAGGATTAACCCGAGCCCATAGAAAAAAAAATCGAAAAAACAACAAAAAAATCACCGCGATGCGACCCCGCAAAGACACCTCGAAAAATGAGAAATTTCAAACACAAATATCTCGGCGGCCATCTTGTTTTTCCAACTTTTTTAAATTTAATCGTATCAGTCGTCCTAAAATTGACCGAAAACGACACCAATGTTGGGTAGGTGCGATATCAAAAAAAAAAGTTGATAATCGCAGTTCGGGCGCCATTTTGAATTTTTCAAACTTCATATTTTTCCCATAGTCATCATGCAAAATAAACTAATTCTTTCATACATTATTATTACCTCTCACCAATACATTTGGCTGTGCTATACGAAATGTGAGAAAAGTAAAAAAAAAATCCTGGCGCAAGTGTTGCCAGTTTTTTCTGATGAAAATGATCAAATGTCATTACGACGACCGCAAAAAATCGTCCAGGGTGATTTTTTCATCAAAAATGTTTCTCCTTCTACTTTTCAACTTTTTGAATGAAAAGCCCAAAAAAATGTATGGGCAAGGCAAAAAAAAACTGAGCCTGTCAACACTCCTGACTAAGCCCTACAACCGCCAAAAACAACGAAGTCTGCTCAAATGTTGCCAACCTCGTAGTATTTCAACTCGAAAAACGCGATTTTCAGAGCTTTTTACATTAAGGCCTCCACGGGGTCAGCCATTTTGTTGAAAAAAAAAAACAATCCCAATTAGCAAAATTGAGAATATATCCAAGCAGATCGAAAAAAAAAAGTCAAAGAAAAGGACAAAAACCATCACATCACGACCCTGCAAAAACACCTCGAAAATTCCATAAATTAAATTTCAAATATCTCGGCGGCCATCTTGTTTTTCCATTTTTTTTCAATTTCATCGTAACACTCGTCCTAAAATTATCCGAAAACGACACCAATCTTGGGTAAGCGCCCTGATAAAAAGAAAAGTTGGCCAAGTCAGCTCGGCCGCCATCTTGAATTTTGGACATGTCAGATTTTTCCCATAGACACGGATGCAAACCGACAATATCCTTCATACATGACATTCACCCCCCATCGCTCCTTCGGGCGCTCTAATCGAATTTTCGTAAAACAAAAAAAAAATCCGGGCGCCATTGTCGCAAGTTGCCATCGACAAAAATAGTCAAATGTCATTACGACATTGCCAGCCGACATTCTCATGCGATTTTTTAATCAAAAATATTTCTCCTTCTACTTTTCACATTTTTGAATGAAAAGTCGAAAAAAATGTATGACCGAAAAAAAAAAAACTCAACCTGGCAACACTCGCAGCCGAGCTCCACAATCGCCTTATACAAAGTGACCCGCTCAAATGTTGCCAACGTAAGAAAAAAATGCCTCGAAAAATGCCAATTTTCGTTGATTTTACAAAATGGCCGCCAGGGAGTCCGCCATCTTGTTGAAAAAAAAAATAAAACCCTTGACCACAAAATTGAGGACATACCCGAGCCCATAGAGAAAAAATATCAAAGAATACACAAAAAAATCACCACGCCGCGACCCCGCAAAGTCACCTCGAAAAATGAAAATTTTCAAACGCAAATATCTCGGCGGCCATCTTGTTTTTCCAATTCTACACAACGTAATCGCAAAGAGCGTGCTCAAGTTATCCGAAAACGACACCGATATCGGGTATAGAGCGGAAAACGAAAAACTCAATCATCCCAACTCGACCGCCATCTTGGATTTTTGAAATGTCAGATTTTTCCCATAGACACGGGGGGGAGAGGGAAAAACTCGCCATAGACCACCCACCGCCATCGGGACTCCTTCGGGGAGATCAATTGACCTTTCGGTGGGGGGCTTCCAGGATTATATAGTATAATAAAGATAGGTACCTAAAAGATCAACGCGTTTAAATAAGATGTAAATGTTTCAAAAAATAGCAGTAACCTCCTTAATGGTTATAGATATGGTTCAAAATTTCCGTTGCTTACCTAAGTAGTAAGACAGCGTTACTTCGTAGATAATATACTACTACAGCCTATTTGCGTCCCACTGCTGGGCACAGGCCTCCCTTCATCATGAGAAGGTTTGGGCTAGTCCCCACGCGGGCCCATTGCGGATTAGGGACTTCACACACATCCTTGAACTAACTACGTTTCCTAACGATGTTTTCCTTCACCGAAAAGCTCAGTGGTAAATTCAAATTGAATTTCGCACGTAAGTAAAATTAGAGGTGCGAGCCGGAATCGAACCCAAGACCCTTGGCATGAGAGGCGGTAGGTCGAACCACTAGGCCACCACGGCGTAGATAATTATAACAAATTAATAATTCATTACAACCCTTTCATCAAAACAAACTTCTCCTAACAGTCGCTGGAGGTGTTAAATACGCGTAGATCTTATCCCGTATCAAAACAATTATTTTCGGATAGTTTAAGTGCAACTGATGTTCTCCTAAATGTAGCGATGCTTTTAAGTGACACATCTTGAGAGAATTGTGGCATGACGAGGGTCTTTGTGATATCTAGCTTTGGAATGACAGCCGCGCGCCGGCAAAACATTTGGTGCCATCCGTGGATGTAGTATCTAACTAATAATATCTAAAAACCGGCCAAGTGCGAGTTGGACTAGCGCACGAAGGGTTCCTTGTATCCTTACTAATATTATAAATCCTTACTAATATTACAGATGTGAAAGTGTGTTTGTTTGTCCTTCCTTCACGTCTCAACGACTGGACAGATTTGGATGAAATTTGGTATGGATATGGAATAACATAGGATACTTTTTATATCCACATTAGATATATCCACGAGACCGAGTTTTCTACGGGTCAAACCAGGTTTTTCAATACTTCTATGACTATAACTACCTATATGTATAGTATCATCGGGTTCGCAAATTATAAGTCTACGCGGGATGAAGTCGCGGGAAAACGGCTAGTTAACTATAAAAAAAACATGTCTGTTGTATGGGAACCCCCTTAAAATTTTGTTTTTCTTTATTTATTATTAGAGCGGCAACAGAAATACATCGTATGTAAAAATTTCATCCGTCTTACTATCACGGTTCATGAGATACAGCCCGGTAACAGACAAAAACGGCAAAATAATCACGTGTGTTGTATGGGAGCCCTCTTAAATATTTATTTTATTCTATTTTTAGTATTTGTGGTTATAGCGGTAACAGGGATAAGTAGGTACATCATCTGTAAAAGTTTCAACTGTCTAGCTATCACGGTAACATGAGATACGGTAACAGACGGACAGTGGAGTCTTAGTAATACGGTCCCCTTTGGATACGGAACCTAAAAAGACCAAATTTTTCTTACCAGATTGTCACTTTTTAGGGTTCCGTACCTAGTCCACAAGGGGCATATAGTTTCGCCGTGTCTTTCCGTCTGTCCTTCCGCAGCATTAGCTCAGTTATGCTTACATAGAAAGCTGTAATTAGGCATGAATATAATACACTTCCCGAAGCCGTGAAGCCGTGGTGGCCTAGTGGTTCGACCTACCGCCTCTCATGCAGAGGCTCTCGGGGGTTCGATTCCGGCTCGCACCTCTAAGTTTACTTATGTGCGAAATTCAATTTGAATTAACCACTGTGCTTTTCGGTGAAAGAAAACATCGCGAGGAAACCTGCACGCATCTGCGAATTAATTCAAAGATGTGTGTGAAGTCCCCAATCCGCACTGGGCCCGCGTGGGGAATATCGCCCAAACCTCGTGATGAGAGGAGGCCTGTGCCCAGCAGTGGGACGCAAAAATACGCTGTAGTAGTAGTAATACACTTCGGGAACCCGTGTTGTTAACATGGCTCAAGCTTGATGCAAAACTAACTTGAGGCTGCCTGAAGTGAAGCGGCGTCGCTAGAAAAAGGAAGACAGATTCCATAGGCCCCGGTCGTGCGCGGCGCTGACGCATTCGACGACCGGATTGGTCCCGTTGGCAGGGCTTTTAACCGGTTAATTCAAAAAACCCCGAAATAGCCAAATATTTAGAATTATTTTATACTCTTTATGTGGAACTCCATAGTGTATATTTGGTTACTACTTCGTATTATTTTATCGCCTTATTAAACATGAAATAGTAAACGAAAGAACGATAACAAAACCGGTTTATTTGTATGGGGGCAAAAACCGGTTTCAAGCCCTGCCCGTTGGTAGTGAACCTGCCTTCTGTTCCGATGGTCGCGGGTTCGAATCTCGCTCGGGGCACTTTGTGTGATGAACACGAATGATTGTACTCGAGTCATGGATGTTTAGTACCTATTTATATATGTATTTATTTCTCTATATAAGTATTTATATCGTTGTCTAGCACCTATAATACAAGCGTCGCTTAGTTTGGGGCTAGGTTAATTTGTGTGATATGTCCTAAGGAATTATTATATTATTACTAGCTTTTTCCCCGCGACTTCGTCCGCGTGGAATTCGGTTAAGTATAGCGTTCTCGCGGGATCTAAGCGTTCTTCCGGGATAAATACTGAACCCGTGTAAGCCGAACTTAATATGTAGCCGGTTTCCTTCCCCGGGACTCGATTGTGCGCGCCACTCATATTGAACTCGTATTGAAAAACTACTGGTCGTAATAACAAAACTTCTTTTCCAAATTTCATGTTTCTAGGGCCAGTGGTTTATAAGTTACATATAAACTTTTAACCCCCTTTTTACCCCTATAAGGGAGCACTTTCCAAATATCCTTTGTAGGTGCTCCATTTATGTCATAAAAGAAACCTTTTTGCTGAATTTCATGTTTATATGTCTAGCGGTTTAGAAGTTACATACAAACTTTCAACCCCCGTTTTACCCTCTTAAGGGGGGAATTTACAAAAATCCTTTATTAACGTTCACTTATGTCATAAAAAGAACCTCCCTGCCAAGTTTCACGTTTTCAAGCTTAGTGGTTTAGAAGTTTCATACAAACTTTTAACCCCCTTTTTACCCCTATAAGGGAGCACTTTCCAAATATCCTTTGTAGGTGCTCCATTTATGTCATAAAAGAAACCTTTTTGCTGAATTTCATGTTTATATGTCTAGCGGTTTAAAAGTTTCATACAAACTTTCAACTCCCGTTTTACCCTCTTAAGGGGGGAATTTCCAAAAATCCTTTATTAACATTCATTTATGTTATAAAAAGAACCTTCCTGCGAAGTTTCACGTTTTCAAGCTTAGTGGTTTAGAAGTTTCATACAAACTTTCAACCCCCATTTTACCCCCTTAGGGGGGGAATTTCCAAACTTCCTTTCTTAGTGCTCACATACGTAGTAAAATAACCCTTTTTGTTAAATTTCATGTTTCTAGATCTAGCGGTTTAGAAGTTTCATACAAACTTTCAACCCCCTTTTTACCCCCTTAAAGGGGGAATTTCCCAAAATCCTCTTTTAGTGCTCCCCTACGTTTCCCACCGAACCTGCATGCCAAATTTCAGCTTTGTACGACCAGTAGCTTCGGCTCTGCGTTGATCGATCAGTCAGTCAGTATGTCAGTCAGTTTCTTGTTTTATATATATAGACTAGCTTCTGCCCGCGACTTCGTCCGCGTGGAATTTATTAATAGCCTTCCCGCGAGAACTATGCATTTCCTCGGGATAAAAAGTAGCCTATATGTTGACCAGTGTTATAAACTACCCCCATACCAAATTGTGTCTATTATGTATCTTATGTATGTGTCTTCAATGTGCGTAGTGAATAAATGTTTTTCTTCTTCTCCTTCTTCTATACCAAATTTTGTTTTAATCCGTCCATCCAGTTTTCGAGGTAAATCCGGACATAAATACATACATACATACAGATTTTTTTTCTAAAAATCGTTATTTTGTGTTCAGTATCGTTCATATAGTCCCTTTGACTTGATAGTTTCTTTTAATTTTCAATTTTCACCCGCGAATTATTCTAAAGAATTATTATTTATTATATGTATAGATTTTTCCTTTTTTTTCTCTGATTCATCAATCTCTTATGAATAAATAGTTTAGTGCCAAAAATCAATATTTAGGTAATAGCAGACTGGTTTAAAGAATGTTTTAGTGAACTCATCAATCATTTCCTTTTTACTGGACAATAGGCAGGTAATCTAACAGTAGGTAATCTGCATAACGTGTTTCTTGAAAGTGTTTGTAATCTAGGATTATAATTTAATTTTTCCCGTTCCCGTGGGAATATCGGGAAATCCTTTCTTAGTGCTCCCCTACGCTCCCCAAGTAACCTGCATGCCAAACTTCAGCTCTCTACGGTGATCCCCGCGACCTAAACATTAAAATGTAAAAATCCCATTTTTTCCCGTTCCCTTAGGAATTTCCTACGCTCCCCAAGGAACCAGCATGCCAAAATTCAGATCCTTACGATGTTTCCCGCGACTTCGTACGCGCCTAAAAATTTCGATGTAAAAATCCCTTTTTCCCCGTTCCCGTGAAAATTTCGCGAAATCCTTTCTTAGTGCTCCTCTACGCTCCCCAAGGAACCTGTATGCCAAATTTTAGCTCTCTACGACCAGTAGTTTCGGCTCTGCGTTGATGTGTCAGTCAGTCAGTCAGTTTCTTCTTTTATATATTTAGATAGATAGATAGCTGTTTCCCGCGACTTCGTACGCGCCTAAACATTAAAATGTAAAAATCCCATTTTCCCGTTCCCGTGGGAATATCGGGAAATCCTTTCTTAGTGCTCCCCTACGCTCCCCAAGGAACCTGCATGCCAAATTTCATCTCTCTACGATGATCCCTGCGACTACGTACGCGCCTTAAAATGTAATAAACCCATTTTTTCCCGTTCCCCTAGGAATTTCGGAAAGTCCTTTCTTAGTGCTCCCCTACGCTCCCCAAGGAACCTGCATGCCAAACTTCAGCTCTCTACGATGATCCCCGTGACTACGTACGCGCCTTAAAATGTAAAAAAACCATTTTTCCCGTTCCCGTGGGAATTTCGGGAAGTCCTTTCTTAGTGCTCCCCTACGCTCCCCAAGGAACCTGCATGCCAAATTTTAGCTCTCTACGAAAAGTAGTTTCGGCTCTGCGT
Source organism: Aethes cnicana (assembly GCA_963971205.1). NCBI lineage: Eukaryota > Metazoa > Arthropoda > Insecta > Lepidoptera > Tortricidae > Aethes > Aethes cnicana. Next base: position 6,482,544 of record OZ020276.1, on the reverse strand, counting down.
TGATATGTCAGTCAGTCAGTCAGTCAATCAGTCAGTCAGTCAGTCAGTCAGTCAGTCAGTCAGTCAGTCAGTCAGTCAGTCAGTCAGTCAGTTTCTTCTTTTATATATTTAGATAGATAGATAGCTGTTTCCCGCGACTACGTACGCGCCTAAGCATTAAAATGTAAAAATCCCATTTTTCCCGTTCCCGTAGGAATATCGGGAAATCCTTTCTTAGTGCTCCCCTACGCTTCCCAAGGAACCTGCATGCCAAATTTCAGATCTCTACGATGTTTCCCGCGACTTCGTACGTGCCTAAACATTAAAATGTAAAAATCCCTTTTTTTCCCGTTCCCGTGGGAATTTTGCAAAATCCTTTCTTAGCGGATGCCTACGTCATAACATCTACCTGCATGCCAAATTTCAGCCCGATCCGTCCAGTGGTTTGGGCTGTGCGTTGATAGATCACTATATCAGTCAGTCAGTCAGTCAGTCAGTCAGTCACCTTTGAGTTTTATATATTTAGATATACGCATGGCCATACCCAGCTTCTCACTCAAGGCACAGCAATCCATATTAATATTATAAATGCGAAAGTAACTCCGTCTGTCTGTCTGTATGTTACCTCTTCACGCTTCAACTGCTTGACCGATTTGGATGAAATTTGGTATGGAGATAGACCTAATTTGAAAGCCAGAGACAAGACAAACTTAATAAGAAAAAAAACTGTGCATGCCTGAAACTACATATTTAAGCGATGTCCCACAAATCCACTAGGTACCTATTTGGAATTAGAGTTCGCTATGGTTCTCACCTTCCGAAGGACGATGAAAAAGTGATATTGTAGTATCCACTACAACATCACTTTTTAGCCTAATCATATTTTTCTTAGGATTACTTCCTTTGAGCACATAATAATTGTTATTTAGTTATGTACTGTACCTACCTATTATTTAATTATTTCTCACTGTGAATAGGTATGCTGGTATGCCGACTCCATTTCATTTGGTTTGAGTCGATTAATAGGTTCCTTATGATCGGTAGCCGTTCATTTAACAGATACTACTATCACAGTACATCTAATTGGTAACTACTAGGTAAGTTCCCTACGTTCCAGTAGCAACACGCAACGCCCCGCACCAACACAATTTATAAGATCTTCTACTATCAAAAGTCCCGCCCCTCCTAAATTCAAAACACTTCAATGTATTCAGCACCACCAACACTCTCAACACATGTGTGCGTGCGTGCTGAGACAGCTATGCGTTGAGAGTGTGCTTATTAAATAATGATGAAAAAATTGAAGCGTTTTGAAATATGAAGGCGCAGGACTTTAGATAGTAGCTGATCTCTTACCTACCGCCCGCTTGTGTCGAACATAACCGGTCACATGCCATAATAGCAAAACCGGTCGGAACGTGCACACACGCACGTTTTACTAAAATTAAAAGTTTTCGAGAAAACTGTTCGCTATTAATGTTTAAATAGAAACAGCGACTTTGTCTCGAAAAGAAGTTTTAATTATTAGTTAGTATTCTAAATTCTAAAGTTAGTGAAATGAAATCACTTCATTTTAAAAATCATGAGTACCTATTGTTTAATTATTTATTTATCTACGCTCACTGAGGAGAATAGGTAATTATTAATTCATCATTCAGTGATTTGGGCCGTAATGACAAGTATTTGTGTAAGGTAGCCACGGCCGCCATAAAAATGTGCCATAGGTACCAGTCGCACCTCACTGCGTGGCGCGGCCGACTACAGAAATAGACTCATTTTGAATGGTATAAAAAAGTGCCATTTTACGTGTGCGACCTCCATCAATTATTAAGCATCGGCCAGAGCTGGGCCGAGTCGTTAAATAAATGTTCGCTCTGCCCGATATCAGAATAATTTAGAATTACCCTTACTGAAAATGTAATCAAGTGGTGTAAAGCATTAGCGAAAAGTAATTATCCGTATCGGGATTCTATGAAGAATAAATTTTCGATGTGCGTTAATAAAGTAGGAAAATTTTCCCGAATACAAATTATCCACGTGAATTATTGTCAAATGTCTGAAAGAACGATTTATACTCGATACCACAGTCGAGTTATTGAAATATATGTCCCCAAAGACAACACTTCGATACACGGAATTGTTCCTAAATGGTAAATTGAACTTTGCGCTTCGGGGCAAGAGTGCACGTTCGTTAGAGATTCGTTTCAGTGTGGGAAATAAACAAAAATAGATACCTATTACGGCTAAATTCAAATAAAACACAAAACAAAATGGGAATGAGTCGTCTCGGAATGAAGCATAAATTCAGTAATAGATGGCGTTTCCATACAGAAACGTGGCGGGGATTCATTACGCCGGTTAACTGAAAGATATTTTAGGTTATTAATATCATGTATTCAAAATCAAGTATGGCTATTGATATTGAGAAAATAATCAAGTTTCTTTTTTTGGTGATTATAATAAAAATATTATTTGAATCGAAACATTGTGTCGTTTGGTGCGATGTTGTGTAATTAGTGATCGTATACCTACTCGTATTTGTACCTATGCCACTGCTAATTACACCATTGGAATATGACTGGATTGTGAGAGGCTGGAACGCGGCGCCGCATACAGCTAAATGTTTCATTACGACCATCGCTTCCAGCGGGATTGGATTGAAGTGGCCGCGTGCCAGTAACGTATAGGTACGTAGCTTATATCAGTTTACAAAAACCGAGGATGATATTGTGAATAAATCGTGAGCTGCGCTCTGACCATGATATATGCCGGTACAAATTGGATTTATTCCCCGCTTTCCCTTCCCATTGGTACAGAACAGAAACTGTTATTGCACGTATGAACGATGAGGTGTCATGAATAAAATATTCTATATGAAACGCGTCACGCACTGGGAGTTCTCGATCAAGATTTCGGCGGCGCGCTGTGTATTGTCAGATTGTCACTGATTTATGATTTATTTCCATGACGATTGTGGAGTGGGACGAACGTTGATTCGTGGCGTGACTGATTCTTGATGGGGACAATCAATTCCAGGACAATCTTTGCCGCGTTATTTAGATCAATTCCGATTGACATACGAATATTAGATGCGGCTCACGAAGTAAGAACAATAATTACTTAAACCTAAGTGATTTAGTGGTCATGGCTAATACTGCAAATGAAAAACGGACCTTAGTGCATCTAGGTCTAGTTAAATAATTATATTGGTCTCGAATATCGACTATCTGAACAAAACCATACTGAGTTTTATATTAGAGGTAATTGTATATAACTTGCACATTTTGTTATTATTGTTTTTGTTTGTAAATTTTCATTGAATGACCTATTACTGATATTTTTATATTTTTCTTTAATATAACCGTGTAACCTATCCGGTCGTGGTCCTACCAAATAGTCCTATATTGCGCAAGATCTGGTAAGTATTAAAATGCAAATACATGTTGAGTTAGACCAATTTTCACGAAAACTCGAATGTCTCTAAAACTAAAGCATTTTCTCGGAATATAAAAAATCGCTTTTCCGTGTGGTAAGTGACGGTCTCTCATCCTTTTAAGTTTTGGCATTTGCTTTTGAAAGATGCTTTCTTTATTTTTAAAACAAAAGAAAATTTCCGGTCCAATATAAATATTTTTTTATAGTTACATATAAATGAAGATTACAATGTTGCATCAGATCTCAAGTTTTGTTACATTTCCACATAGTTCTTGATATTATTATGGCTTAATATCATGACTTTCAAACAAACGCCGGAGAAGAATGACCCCAGGTGCATTAAATTTTTGTGCGTATGGCTGTTGCTCCATCACTTTAGTCCATGCCAGAGTTTTAGGGTACCTGAAAAAAAAAACGCAGTTAGATATACAGGGTCTTGGAAACAGTGAATTGCTTGCTAAATAATAATTTAGAAGGTTTTCTATATGATCGAGGTGCTTGCCGCACAACCTACTATAAAAAAAAGCAAGGTAAACCCAGAATGTCAATCTTCATACAAATCAGCGTACACCTGAAATAAGTGTAATATGCGATAATAGATGTCGCTGCCTACAATAGCCTGCATATAAATTTGAACATCTATATAGATCGCGCCTCAAATCATCTTACAATGATAGATATGTATGGAAGTTTGAAGCGACCCCTGGATGTTGCTCATAATGCAGAGCTTTCCCGATGTAGGCCGCCGTTTAAGGAAATTGTCAGTCTAAATAATTACCTTATCTCTGGCATTACACAAGGAAAACGCTCACGTGATGTTTACTTTAGTTTTGATTATAACTATGACAAAAAAGTATAAGTACCTAGGAAAAAAGTAAAAAAAAACTATAAGTATAGGACCATTTTTATATTATTTAAAATGGTTATAGTAAGCTATCCTTAGAAGGTATAGGGGTTTTTATCTCTTGAGTTTCGGAACCCTAAAAATCGTCCTTGCCTATCTAATATGCACACGTCGTCAGGTAAATATATTATTTGTAGTATACAAGTTTAAATTTAGGTAGAACTTACTTCTGTTCATCTATCTTTAAAGCAAGACTTATTGATGTGGTGGTGGCGTATGCTGCTATGTCCGCTATGGTGATATTGTCTAAGGCCAAGTACTTCGTGCGCGACAAAAACGCTTCTAAAAATGCATAGGCTTCATCAATGAGCTGATATTTCTCCTCGGTCATATCCTTTTTGCCATAATTGACTAAAGGAGCCTGAAAATATAATAGATTTTTTAGTTCCTCGGACTGCCACTTTTTAAGAATGTAACTTCCAGTCAAAAGTTACTTAGGCAAGGATCAGTTATTTAATAAACCTTACTAAGTGTGTACAAAGCGGGGCGGATTGCTAGTACATATGTTGTAATAAAGCAGCCATTTCACATGACAAGAACGGATTATAATTTATTTAAATAACACCCTTACAAACGCGTTGGCTGTTGGAGTTGGAGCAAGTACCTACTTTAAACCAAAGAATAAGTAATAGTATAAATATAAATTAGTTGAAATATAATTTACCGTGATGTTGAGGAATCTTGGGAACAGTATGGAGTCGTTGAAGAAGAGCTTTTGGTTAACAAGCGCCCTCTTTTTAATGTCTTTTGGGTAGAAAGACTCTTGTTGTTCATTACCGTACGCTTCGGCGACGTATTGAAGGATTGCGTTACTGGAACATAAGTAGGTACATATTTTCACATCACCCTTGGCCGTAAAGTGGGATTTTCTGCCCATATTTATGGCCTGCGATCTGGGACATTTACGAATTCACCACCCTAGGTCTGTAATGTACTATTAAATTTTAAGTCTGCTTAACATCTGCTGTTTTCGTACTATGGTAAGGAAAAGAATGATCTTCGGAACAATGTTATGAAATTAGAGGGCCAGATTAAGGAACTCCAGCAACAGCTAACAGTGCTTTTAGCGGACCTACCGTATACAGCTTTGGGCATGTAACCAAATCTAGCAATATTAAAATCATTCAAAGATTCGAAAATAAAGTACCTACTCAGAGATATCGTCAAGGCCTCATGGTCCGTAAGAAACGACGATCTCCATCGGAGCCTAACGGAGACCGTTCTCGAAACTATAAAAAAATACGGCGAGGCCCATTAACAGAGCTTTGGAACAGCTTCATCACCACGTGAACGTCGAGGCTATCCAGCTCCTCGACACCACGGATCTAGTGAGAAGGCTAAAAGGACCAAGCCCTTTGAGCTAGTGTGGTGTGTGCACAATGTGAACAAAGTGAACACGTAGTGATAAATGATTAGTAATAATACGGACACATGAACGAAGTGCCTCGCCTTAATAGAAACTAAGTAAAGTGCCAATGGACACGTTCTTAGATATAATGGAGATGACGACAGGGTGAAGAAATCGAAATTCTAATTAGTCCGTCAGTCAGGTAATAAAAAAATATTAGACACGTATTTTTCGTTTTATCAAATTAACAAAGAATGACTAAGTTAAAACGCATTAAAGTTGGAGAGTGGGGGCTAACTACGTCACCGTTAGGTATAAATCGTACCTAACCGTGACGTCACGCGACATTTCAATTCAATATATCTCCGTATAAGTTTGATTACGTGAAAAAAGAGAAAATACGTGTCCAATACTTTTCAATAATCTTCCTGATAGTCTCAGGAAAAAAAAAGTTGTCGTCATGCCTATTAAGTATGTTTTATTAATTTAGACTAACTTAAAATTGCTTATTAGCTTCGTAATAGCTAGATTGTAATATTTATATAGTAATCATGTCATTTAAACTGATTAATAACAATAATAATAAAAAAATAAGTAAAAAAAAACTTTAAAGTTAATAAATTACTTTTAAAAATATATGTACCTGTTTTGCAATATCAGGTCACCGTCTTCAAGTACTGGTATTCTATGTATTGGAGTTTTCTGCAAAATAAACATAAAAAGTTCAAGACAGTAATGTCATTTTTTCATATCTCAAGGTACTTAGTCTTATTTATATTCAGTTATAATCTGGTTCAAGCAAAACATCGTCATGATATTTCACCCACAGTATCAAGTTATTTTAGTGTAAGTAATTATTTAGCTCATATAGTCAGCTCCAAGATATGAAGATATACCGCGAAATGGTTTTCGAAATACGCCTTACAATTTTTTTTAAATGTTGTCAATTACGTTTAGCACTATTGGTGGAGTGCACGACGACAGCGCCAACTAGCGGATGCGAAGTCGGCGGCGCAATATGCAACTATGCTCTTTGGTCGATGGGGTATGGACCATCTAATAAATAAATTACCACTGTGATGAAAATGTGTGTCGAAAAGGCTTGTATGTCTCTTTATCTAACCTCATAACGAAGATAAAGACGAAAAAAGCGTCTGATGAGATAACTCGCTCCAGATTTACTTAATGCAATGCAAATAAATACGCAACAGTGACAGTTCACTTCACTGGTGTCCATCAGAGTTTTAATATTTGGCTATGTCCTATGATCGTTTTCGTCTCCCCCACCACTGTCTTTGCACACAGCGAAAAGTTATCTTTTACATGACTTTTGTTCAAAGCAATAATAGTAGTTTATGTAACAGCTACATAATAAAGGTCCTTAAAACATGAGTGGGGTTTTATGAAATGATTCGATAGGCGGGTTTCAAAATAATATCGCGCGGATATTTTAAGGCCTAATTATGTACAGTTGCATACATAACTTTATCTACACTCATTTTATAAGTCCTCTAAGATGCTTCAAAATCTATACACAATCGCGGCAATTCGACTACGTCAGTGTCTCACATTCGATTTTCAAAAAGCATAGACTAGTAGATCTGACATTTGAATTTGGAACAAGCTTTCGTTCTGACTGAAGAATATAGGCGGGCATTGCTCAGCTGTTCGATATAGGAACGTCATTACAACATCGAATTCGGTTTTGTAAAATGAATTTTACATCACCCTTGGCCATAAAGTGGGATTTTCTGCCCGCTACGCGGAGAGAAAATCTCACTTCTTGGCCAAGGCAAGACATAAAACTTTTGACAAACCACGGGTGGTAATTCGTAAAGCCCCAGATCGCATATTTATGGCCCTCACCTTCGGTTCGGGCCACAGAAACCTGCGATCTGGGACATTTACGAATTCACCACCCTAGGTCTGTAATGTACTATTACTGTATGACCACGGATAGGAAATTGGCTTTGACAGAACTCGCTGTCATAACGGATGTCATTACTACCGATGTTTGAACCCATCATACCTACAGGATTTATGATGTGAGGGTAGATAAAACTATTAAGCACCTACCTACAATTAAACTTTACCTTTACGAAATCTGGATCTAGGTGCCCGCCGGTGAAAAGATCCACGTCAACGTATTCGACCGGCACATTGAAGAGCTCACATCCCATAAGGGCCGTGCGGGCCGCCGGACTCCCGTCTAATTTGTACAGTTTCGCCACCATCTAAATATAGAACACTACTGTTAAATATACACCGACGGTCACAAATATTTATCTGGTCGGATACAAGCAAAACACGATTTAAATTAGGCTTACCTTGAATATATATCTAATTGAGTTTGTTTACAAACGTTGGTTTCCGTCGAGCGCCACAAGCCGAGTGATGTCGATGTAGAACGAATGACAGTGACCGTTTAGCGTCACGGCCGTATAGGTACCCATCTGTTCCACTAGATGACTGAAGTATCAATTGATGAGCGAGCATCCGTATAGCTTTTGTCTCTTTCTATCTGACACGTGTGTTAAGTGTGTTAAACAAACGCGTCCGAAAAACGACGTCCGGAAGAAGGGACGGCTTATTTATCATGACGTAATCAGTCGTAAAGTTCAAGGCCCAAACCTTGGATAACATTGAAAAAAATGTTGAGTCATTGTGACTTGCGACATTGGTCACAGATCTGCAGATCTTTCTACTCGATTTATGTACTTGTAGATTTTTTTCAGCTATTAAGTAGCACGAGTATTTTTTAGTTCAGGGTCATACACATTTTTACTATGAGTTAGTTAATAATCATTACTGTGGATAGGTATAGTATATGTGTATCACAAAAGTTTTAACCTGATAATTTACCCGTTAAATATGAAGTAATTAAAAAATAACACATGGGATAATACTCATTAATTAAAAAAAACAAAAAACCCGACTGCGTAAAAACTAAAAAGAAAAAAACAAGACTACTTAGTTCAGTAGTAGCTAGGATTATGTTAAGTAATTGATTGCTATTGAGGAATCTAAAGATGCCTACTATCGGGACCCATTATTTGTAACATTTTAACCTAGATTTTAAATGGGTCCCGACTGTAGGCATCTTTAGATTCCTCAATAGCAATCAATTACTTAACATAATCCTAGCTACTACTGAACTAAGTAGTCTTGTTTTTTTCTTTTTAGTTTTTACGCAGTCGGGTTTTTTGTTTTTTTTAATTAACTTTTTTATTTTATTATTTTTAGTTAGGGATTAAAAGACCGTAAATTCCGCAATCTTGTCATTTCATGGAGAGAGTTGCTATCGTGGGGATTATTAAGTAGCTTGCGATGATCTAAATTACTGATTATTAATCCCTCTAGAGACCTAACCCGGCTCAAAACGCTACATAAGCCTGAACCTATTAAAATTCTTCAAGTCAACCGATAGATGGCGCTACTGGTACTACATAAGAGTATTAAGTCGCTATTTTATTTATTTACGAGCGCTGAGTACTGACTAGTGTACCTAATTGGTACCTATAATCAATTAGGTTATATTTCACTGTATCACACACACTATTGACACTTTAAATGTAATAACGAAACTAAAAGTCTTCAAGTCAACGGATAGATGACGCTACTGGTACACTACATTGCACATGCGTACGTACTTGATTGAAGTTTGAGATTTATGAAAAACATTATTATTAAGTATTTTATAGTCGTCGTGACCTGCTTGAAGACGTTGGTCTAGATTATTTCCTGTGTTGCTAATTCGAACGGATGTACTACTTGATGGATAGGTAGGTACCTACTTTACGTGGTTAGTAAAGGAACTTTGAATCGTTATAAATCATAAACGGTTCTTTTGTCTGAAAAATGGTCAAAGAAACCTAATAATTATTTTTAAATACCTATTCAACGATACCTCACATGCCATAGTTGGTTGACTTTTATTTTTTTATTTTGTACAATATGGCGTCTGGTAGCCGCCATTTTGAATTTTGATAAATTTCATATCTTCAGTGACACTCGCGCAATTCAGACGAATCGATTGACGTATGATTCATTAAAATCGACCCACGCGTTTGATCTCTAGTGTGCCACAAAGGAACAAACATACATACATACATACATACATACATACATACATACATACATACATACATACATACATAGACAGGTAAACACATAACCCTCCTTTGCGGTGCGCAGTCGGGTAAAAAAAATAAAAATGAACCGACTTCAAACTCCGACAGCCTGTGAAGTAAGTGTCAAGTTCACTATAAGATTTATCTTTGGGGCGGTTAACTTGACACCGACTTCACAGGCTGTCGGAGTTTGAAGTCGGTTCTACTGTTTTATTAAAAAAAAATTTTTGCCCATACTTTCCAAACATGTGTACGATGGGACGTAAGTCTCACTGTAGTCTTTGAAATTGATGCCAAAATCATACACATGCTAACAAATTTCGAGGAGTTCCCTCGTTTTGTCATGGATCCCATCATCAGAACTAAACCAAATTATTAAAAGGGTTCAAGTTGGAGGTACACCTGTACAACAATTGACGGAGATATGCGTGGTCATACATAAAAAATATATATACGCGTCGAATAGAGAACCTCCTCCTTTTTTTTCGTCGGTTGAAAACAAATTTTATATATTTGGTTTTACATAACAATTGACAATCATCAAATTGTTTTTTAAGTGTATCAATTTTACAGGATCTATGATATCGTTGTGGAGTTTTTTGGGTAGGTACTACACGCCGAAGGTGCTAAGATCCCGAACTACACGGACACGCCAAAGATCCGTTGCCGTGTCCACGTTCGGGTCCGAATCCGCGGGTCTCGGCTCCGTTCGGCCCGCTCGGGTATTAAATAGTACACGTCGGTCCGACCCGCCCGCCTGGTTGGAGTTAATACAAATAAGGACTAATATTGAATGACAAATTGTTACATATAGCCTCAAATTATTAAACTGAAATTAGGAGCACTTCACGATACATAATATAGGTATTTGTAGGTCTTATAGACAACGCATCGAATCTTCTTTAAGCGTCGCGGGCGGATCCGCACCGCGTGTGCTTAAGATACGTGAACCCGTGTACACGCGTGTCTTAATTACACGGAGCCTAACTAGACGTGCCGAACGGGCCAGAAAATTGGTGCTACGGGTACACGAAACCCGTATACAACCGCGAGCCATCCACCAAACACCTCGTTTTGGCTACGCAAGTTAAAACTTGACAGATTCTCTATGCAACAAATGTCAAACTTTATGGATATGGGAACCGTGGCTAAACCGACGAGCATGTGGAATGGAATGAAAGTCGAAGAAGCGAGAAGAACTATTGTAGGTATGTCAGAATCAAATGAAAATGGAATGTGGTTTATGCCAGACAGAAAATTAGCGTGTAGATGGCAAGATTGTAAATTACCTGCCAAAGCCATTGTTAGACATACGTCCTTACTGACTAAACCAAATTTATTCCAGTCACCATCCGCCGCGCTAAGTTAGCCCAGCACGTTCTGTTCACTACAAAGTTCTACTGCGTTTGCATGTAGCACTGTATTAGACAATGTTATAAACTTTGATAGCTTTGCCGGTTGAGCACGCAGTTATACGTAAGTATATCTAGCTCGAAGTTGGACGTTAGAGACAATCTGAGGAACATGCCGACTCGATGGCAACAGTCTCAAAAATTAGTTTCAGTTCAGTTTTAGTTCTGAAACTGAGACAATGGGGGCTATCGTGTGTGAATTTGCCACTAGAGGCGCTAGTGTCGCGTGAGGTCCAATAACATTCACTTTTCACTGGTTTTGGCGGGCTTCGTGATATAAATTACAATTTCTTTAATTTACCTGTTGAAAAGTGATCTCCTTAGTGAAATTATCGCAAATGTGGATTATTGGGCGATAAATGTAAAAAAATTGAAATAAAATTTAAAAAATCGAACAAAACGGAACTGCACAACATTGCGGCATAGCTACTCGATATGATGATAGTTATTTATAATTAATAAACTTAATGAGATTCAAGATTTAAAACTTTGTTTCTGCGCCGATTTTATAAAGTCGCCTTTGACAGCTATTCCTCTGGACCTTAGTCAACAGTGGCGCCAACTGGTGAGCAAAGAAACGATAGTCCCCATTCATGTCGTGCCGGAAAAGTTGCACTGTCCGGGCAACTATGTGATGAAGTAGCATTACTTTAATAACAAAAACACGTTACGTGACCAGTTGAGGTCAGAGCCAGAAGCTGGCTTATTTAAAAATATCCACACCTACCTCAGAAGTATAACACTGTAACTGTCATATTCTCAACTGTATAATATAAGATAAGCGATTTTGTGTCAAAATGACGCTGATGCGAGATTTAGGACGAATTAAATAAAATAAAACTGATCAAGTATGAATCACGAAATTATTCGTTTTCCTTATGTTTTGTAATTTGAGATCAATATTGTTGACAAATCAATACCGATACCAGTTAATCACAAGGCCCACCAAAAAGGAAATAATTGAGTAATTAGATGGATTACTTATAGGTAACAGAAAGAAACTACAGAAATACTAGGAAAATTCATCATCATCATCATTTCAGTCGACAGACGCCCACTGCTAGACATCCAAGCCTCCCCCAAGACGCGCCACTCAGACCGGTCCTGTGCCACTCGCATCAACCGCGTTCCCGCGACTTAAATAATAATAATAATTTAAAACTAATTTAAAACTATTTTTGGATGAGTCGTCCAAGCGATATTAAGAAAACACCACATTTATACCTACTATGGTTTGGCAATAAATGATATGATATGAGTATGAGTATGAGTATGAGTTCTTTCTTTAAAGGTCAGAAACACGCTGGTGAATCATTGATGGTTCGCCCAACAAAAAAAAAATCGGAAAACAGTTATGTAGTTTTTTATCTATGTAGTATGAACGTTGAAGAATTTTAGTAAACGAAGAAAAATAGCGGTAAATTTGCGAGGGGAAAGGAAAAGTTTTACGAGTGTTAAGTAAACACCCCGGGATTAGACCCTTCCTTACCCACGCGGATATAAATAAAGTGATAGGGTCATTGAATGTTATTGAAATAAATAGGTGTCATTCGGCATTCATTGACATCTGGCACTAATCCATATCCATACTACCAAGTGACGGGCTTAATGCCCGTTAAAATTTTTACATAAGCTTATATAGGGTAATTAAAAAAATTATAAATGTAATGAATGTTAGTATACCTAGTATTATTAATCTTTTTTTTGTTGTTTTTAGTACTTAATTTCAAGAGGGTTTTTATCTTATTTTATTTTATTAGTTTATAAGTTTGTGTACTGTGTTGTTTTGGCTACATCCTGTGGGTAAAATTGTGAGCAATTTTATGGCTTAAATAAATAAATGCTTAAATGCACTGATACCAGTCAACCATTCATCAGCATCATCATCATTTCAGCCGAAATATGTCCACTGCTGGACATAGGCCTCCCCCAAGGCTCGCCACTCAGACCGGTCCTGTGCTACTTGCTTCCACCGGTTTCCCGCGACCTTAACAAGGTCGTCGCTCCATCTTGTTGGAGGCCTACCGACAGCTCGTCTCCCGGTTCGCGGACGCCACTCGAGAACTTTCCGGCCCCATCGGCCATCAGTCCTGCGAGCAATGTGCCCCGCCCACTGCCACTTCGCAATTCTTCGGGCTATGTCGGTGACCCCAGTTCTACTGCGGATATCCTCATTTCTGATTCTATCACGCAGAGAAACCCCGAGCATAGCCCTTTTCATTGCCCTCTGAGTGACTTTGAGCCTTCTTATGAGACCCATCGTAAGCGCCCACGTCTCGGAACCATAAGTCATCACTGGCAACACACGTCAACCATTAGGCCCAATAAAAAGGAATACTCATTTTCCTGAGATCTGGGGGCACGGAAGTGCCCCCGCCAAGTCGAGCGCGAAGCAAACACTGCCGTACCATCCTTTACTGGAACCATTTCGCCGCATTTTCTATTTGAGAACCTCTGGATAAGATACCAGAACGCAGAAAATTTTCTTCATCCAGTAAGCTATAATCACATACTTAAAATCCAAAATTTCAATCATTTAGTTCCGAAGTTAAATACAAAGTGACCCGTTTTCATTGCTATTCAGTGAATTCACAGGTGTAGTGTAGGTAAGCAACGAAAAATACAATTACATCAAATAAATCGGAAGGAAAAAGTATAAAGCATCAAGTACCGTCAATGGTTTTAAATTAAATTAAATACAAATACATCCAACATTTGTGGCGGTATGGTTTATAAAATAATATAATTACCTATACTTAAATTAGGTATTTTGTTTCAATCAGAAACATAATTGCATACCTATCTACTTACGGGTTGGCAACAAAATGGTCAGTTATTTATTTCACAATATTTATGATATTTTCTCATTATTGTGATCATGTTAAAATAATAGCCTCTTTATGATTTTGCTTTGTCATTATGACTTCCCTGTTTCATTTTGGTACTGAGTCAGTATAATTATTATACCTACTGAGTAGGTAGGTACGTGGAGTCATAATTATGTTGCACAACAGATAAATATTTGCAAGTCATGACGATCAGTTATAAATACGGGCTATCTTTGTAGAAATTAGGTACCTACTACATTTTTCTATTACTTAAAATCCAGATTTTTTAAACACCTTACCTACTTAGGTACTTTTGGCTCCTTGGTCCGTGGGCAGTAGACGTAGCGGGTCTTTTTTCAAAATCGCTATCACTCCGCCATTTTGAAAATATTCCAAATACTGCATCTATAAAAACGACCCTGCTAACAAAGTTTCACGAGAATAGTTTGAGAAATTAAGTATGCGACTTGTAGAACAGTCGGCCAGCCGCTGGGAATCCGCCGGACATCCGCCGGACGTCCGCGGGACAGATATTGATACCTACAAAAGCATTTTTTCCCATTCTGAAACGGAGACGCTGTAAACTAATTTTGTATCTCACTTAATTTTGCATTTTTTTTTTCACGTCATAATAATACAAACATAATTACTTATCAATTTAACATTTTAGGCAGGAACGACCGCCACAATGTTTTAAACTAAGCACTTATAAAATAGCAAAATGACGAACGAAATCCTGTCGCATCCAGCTGCACGTGTGGCGGGATCGTCCTGTGTTGTTAGCAAACTTCCCAAGGTAAATTGAATATAAAGCAAGCTCGCGTGTGCGTAGGTTATCAATCACCCGAGATGATATGTGCCCTGCCCGTTGCCCGTGGTGTATTCAAACAATATACAAAAGAATTTCCTCGTACCTACCTACTCCTTGAACAAACATCAACAAGGTCGCACTCCACGATTTCGCAACCCTTGTTTTTATTATACAGTATAGTAGCATAGAGGAATAAAATAAAAAAGTACCAGCTCCCATACTAAACTGCGTTCTCCGGAACGCGGGTTAACACTAGATCGACATCTAGCGTCCACTGGCTGAACTATCACTACCGTTACTTTGACGCTTGTTGGCGAGACGAACGCAAAGTGTATTTCTAGACAATTTACAACTAACACCTATTATAACTAGAACTCTTTTTTTAAATTCTCTTATTACTAAGATACTTCAGGTTGTAATTTGTAAACTGTTAAGCAATAAAATATGCTTTGCGTTCAGCTTGCCATTTGCCCTCTGTGATAGTAAAATATTGCTACGTGAAAAAGTTTTATTTTACAACAGAATGGAGTAGGCTTCAAATTATCTGGTATATAATTATGTACCTATATTTGATAAAATTTACCAAAATGCTTGAAAAATGAAATGTCTACTGAGACCTGAATTGCTGAAGCAATTCTTGTAATATTTTTTAAAGAAGACAATTAATCTTTCAGTGCTAACTAACTACCTTGAAAGAAGATAAGGTTTGTACTATCATGAAAATAATAAAAATAACAATATCTACCGGTAACACCGCGGTGCACTTCTAGTGTTAAAATATTGTTTGACTTCTGTCGCGATATTCGCGATAATAACGAGCGATAATGTGATATTTATATGTACCAAACATATTGCATAACTATAACTAATCTATTTTTGTTTTGAATGAAGATTGTCTCAATGTAGTCAATGGTGGGGATAATTATGTGCAGCGAACTTGCAGCGAACAACGTTTATATTGTAGTATTATGCGCGATAGCGATCAGAACTAGGTCTGAAATTCTGAATTCAACTCGCGTATTAACTGTTACTATCAAGTGATATATTATAAATCGTGCAATTTTAAGTGAACTTCGTTTTTTTTATATTTAAATTTCAAGGTAGTTTTCAATTTTGTTTTAATCTCATATTTTTTGGACAAAATAATTTTAATAATAATCCATACCTTCATACTAATATTATACATGTGAGCGTGTTTGTTGGTTTATTTGTCCTTCCTTCACGTCGCAACGACTAGACCGATTTGGATGAATTTTGGTATGGAGATAGTTTGAGACCACGAGAATAACATAAGGTACTGTTTTCAATACTTCTATAACTATAACCATCTAATATGTATAGTATCATCGGGTACGCAAATTGTAAGTCTACGCGGGACGAAGTCGCGGGCATCGGCTAGTATTATAGATGTAAAAGTGTGTTTGTTTGTTTGTCCTTCCTTCACGTCGCAACAACTGGACCGATTTGTATGAAATTTGGTATGAATTAAGATAGTTTGACACTCCGAGAATAACGTAGGATACTTTTTATCCCGATATTTTCACGGGAACGGGTATTTCACGGGTCAAACCAGTTTTTCAATACTTCTATAACTATAACCATCTAATATGTATAGTATCATTGGGTACGTAAATTCAGTCTACGCGGGACGAAGTCGCGGGCAAACGGCTAGTACCTGAATAATAATAAAGGACGTTCTCTCGGCTGAAATGATCATTCACTTCATAACATAGTGCTCATGAATTACAAATTAAACACTTCAATGAGTTTTCGTGTTTTTTTTAAATTAAATTATTGAAATGTTATAAAAGAAGACGCTTAATAATAACTTCCTGTTTTGAAAGGCTCAATTAGCGACCAATTAAGTAGGTAGTTCTGAAGGCCAAAATGAAACTCTTTCAAAAAAATAAACGAATGGTCTTCTTCGTTTTGTATACCTACAAATAATAATATTTTTTTAAAGTATTGATCCATACATTACCTATTATAAATGCGAAAGTAGGTTCGCCCCAAATCTATCGACGCGGATTCTGCGAAAGCTGACACAAAAAAACTTCAATATAAGAGCTAAACATTCATGTTTCGGTCGGCTGATGGCTGCCGACGCGTCAACGTCCTATTCGTTCTTATTGCGTGGATATACTTAAGTACATGCTTTTTTGTATCAATTTTCGCCGATTCCGCGTCGATAGATCTGGGGAGACCCTTACAGATGCGACTTTACTACTACTAACTGCAGCCCATTGGCGTCCCAATGCTGGGCACAGGCCTCTGGGTGAGACCACGAGAGGGTTTGGGCTATAGTCCCCGAGCGGGCCCAGCGCGGATTGGGAACGTTACACACATCATTGAATTACTTCGCAGATGCCGGCAGGTTTCCTCACGATGTTTTCCTTCACCGAAAAGCTCAGTGGTAAATTCAAATTGAATTTCGCACATAAGTAAACTAAGAGGTGCGAGCCGGAACCGAACCCCGACCAGAACCCTGGTGGAGCCACTAGGCCACCACGGCTTCTTCGCGACTTTACTATTACAGACTTATTATTAGTATATACTTATATTTTAATCAACACACGCGTTTGATCTAGAGTACCGCAAAGACCTAACCCTATTTACAGATGGTCCTGAAGCTGTACAAGTTCGACATGAGTCCACCCGCGCGCGCCGCTATGATGACTTGCGAGCTTCTCGGCGTGCCCGTCGAATACGTCGATGTCAACCTCCAAGCTGGCGAGCACATGACTCCCGAATATCTGAAGGTTAATATTAAAAGTTGACAAATCAAAGCTTAAAGTCACTCGGAGAGTAATGGAGATGATCTTGGACATGGACATGAAATTGCTCTGATATTATTTTCTCATATTTTGGTATGCATATAGTTTGAAAGCCTGGAAAATATTTTCATTATGAAATTACACGAAGAAATCACAGGGCGAAAGGTACCGTCTTACTTACAATGTACATACTCGTATTGTTCTAAAATAAATGCATCGGCCATTACACAAAGCAAACTGGCTTTATTACAACTATTTATAATAATCTAAGTATATATTTTTTGTTTTTCAGAAAAACCCCTTGCACACGGTGCCCGTTTTTGAAGATGGTGATTTCGCAATAGGCGACAGGTATAATATCATATTGTGATGTTATTAGATTGTGAACTTTAGTATTTCAACACCACTTTTTCGATCTCGAGAGTTTTGTAGGTATTAATTGGTTGTTTTTTTTTCAGTCATGCAATCATCACATACCTAGCTGATGCGTATGGCAAACAAGACTCGTTCTACCCTAAAGATTTGAAGAACAGAGCGTTTGTGAATCGAATGCTCTATTTCAACAACTCTGTTTTGTTTAACAAACTAGTGGACATCGTGGTAATAATTCTTTATTGTAATCTGAACATTGTTTTTAAGTAGCATAATAATTTTAGTGAAGCCAACCCTGTCGCAACCCTGTTGCGGGAAATTATCAAACCAGTCGGTGCGTGAAGCACGGGACTGCATGTCCAGTCAGCAGTAGAAGTAGATAAGCTGTCCAGGTGTTCAAAATGACCTACACACGACCTTATTCTTAAGACGTTAAGGGCGTGTGTAGTTCATTTTGAACAGCTGGACAGCTTATCTACTTCTGCTGCTGACTGTTCATTGTACATTGTGAATGCCGCTTGGTTGGCATGTCGACTCGAACTGTCATTTTTGTTCTAGTTACGAAATTGAACGTTCAGTTTTATGGTTCAACCAACTTCTGCCGCGTTTGCGTCTTCTTCGTTCGGTCATAGCGTACTAAGTACTCGCGGAAACGAGATGTTTATTCCGGGATTCAAAGTAGCCTTTGCCCTTTGACGGGACTCGAACTATCTCCATACCAATTTTATTTTAATCCGGTCTAACGGTTTAAGCGTGAAGAGGTAAGTAACAGACAGAAATACAGATTAGAGTAACTTTGGTATTTATAATATTTGTAACTATATATGTATGTATGTATATATGTATTTCGTAAAGAACAAAAATATGACACAGTCGACATCCGGACCATCCAGGTATTTACAATGTCCCTTTTGGTCCGTGTGGCGAATATTTTAGGTGGCCATAAGCAGAGGGTGACTTTTGGCTTTTCTCTGAAACTGACTTGACTGATAGTGATGAGTGGAACTGTTTGTATGTTTTACATTACACATGCATAACATTTAACATTAAAACAGTTACAAATATACAAAATATGTACTAATAAGCAGAAACGTCTGTTTATCGAAATTAGATCTTTAAGAAAGATTTTTTTTTTTCGTTCGAGAAATAAATTTGGATTGACAAAAATGACCTCTTTAATATTTTTACAGCTCCCATTCTGGATTGAAGGAGATACCAGTGTTCCTGTTAAACGACTAGAGGATGTTGAACAGGCTTACGGATTCTTAGAGGAGTTCCTTACTCGGACCAAATTTGTGGCGGGAACCAACCTCACAGTAGCAGATGTGGCAATATATGCTACCGTTTCATCCCTTGACTTGATTAAGAAGCTAGATGCTACAAAGTAAGTACCTACCTTGGATTTTGTAGTGTCTTAAGTGTGTGTAATAAATGAGTCATGATCTTGAGTGCACACTAATAGCAACGTCGTTGGTGACATAAGATGGCGTATAATCACGATATAAATACATACGTGACAACATTTAATAAAAAAATAAGTACTCGTGACACGCAAAAACCATTCCTTCCTTCAAGGTCCATACTTATTTAATTATATCTATTTAAACATCTAGATCATGACGCAACTAAAAAACAAGTATAGTATTAACAAAAATAACCTACCCTTTACTTTCTAGGTTTCCTAAATCGGTAGTTTGGATGAAGCATATTGAACAACAACCGTACGCCAAAAAGCAGAATGCTCCAGGTCTGCAAATATACAAAACAGCGTTAGGTAGTTTGATAGCCAATATACCCAAGTGATGTTCCTCAAATGAAACAAGTAACCAAAAAAACTCCACAACGATATCATTGATTCTGCAAAATTGATAGATGTGAAATTTCATTTGAAGGTTGTTAATTGTTATGTTAAACCAAATAAATAAAATTCATTTTTAAATGAGTTTCTTGTTCAGTTATTTATTAGATCATAAGTAACTGATAAATACTTACCTACTAAATTGATGACTACTGTGGTATTAACACTAACTTCATATTTTACCAACCCCTTTTCTTACTCGTTAGCCTTTTAGTAAATCATTCTTTCTTTTAGTAAAGCATCCAGTAAATCTACTCAAGTCATATTGTGCGCCTTGTCGTCTCCCAATCAGTAGGAATATGAAATGGATTCAATATTCTCAATATCTTGATTTAGAAATAAAAACCTACACCCTCACAGGAGAGCGCACATAATTTTACACTTCACTTAACTTTGGAACAACTTATCACGGGCCTTTAGAGTTGGCTGCTGTTGACGTCGTTTGTGCAGCTTCCTAGTGTTTCAGGGACGTGAATTTATTCTTTGAACGTAACACTGCAAAACGACTCGGCGACTTCACCGTAAACTCGCCGACTTTGTTCGCAAAACCATAAAATATAAATTTTGCTCCTTTATTATTCTTCGCGTGTCGTCGCAGGTAACTGTCTGAAGAATTCGACATAAAAATGTTAAATAGTTATACGTTCGCAGAAAAATAGTCAGAGTCAATAACGTGATCTGCGGAAAAACACTGAAACTGCGATATATTTTCTTATTCTCTTCATGTTTGGATTACGTGATAGAATAAGAAAGAATATTTTGCTGCACAAAATCGGTGTTCCCATATTGAAGTGGATTTGGCCAATGGGTTCAGGTAGTCGTATCTAATGTGGGCGGCTCGCTTTAGCAAATGTCCCATGACGAGCGGGCGTCCGCATTCGGGCAGCCATTACTGAAAGATTAATGACGTCATCATGTCTCCTGCTGGCACACAATCGCTGTGATTGTGAGCAATGCTTACGCGGGCTCCGGTCAATTTGCGTATACGACTAACCACTCCATTACCGAATGGCCGCTGACAATCTTAGGAAGGGTCCGGATTTGAATCCTATTTGAATATTAAGGACTTTGATAACCCGAAGACTGTTTTTAGGGAAGGTATTCCCGAGAACCCCAAATTTCCCGACGTTTATCAATCAATCAACAGCAATATCTAAATTGTACCTACTAATATCTACAATGCCAGAGATGTAACTACCTGTTACATCTCTGGCATTGTAGGAACGACGCAGAATATTACAAAAGATAGACCATTAACTTTATGAAAGTCGAGAAATGTTGAATAAGCAAGGGCAGGACTAGTCACTTTGGCAGTTTTGTTATTGAATTGCCTTTGCCTTTGCGAATAAAGCTTGTGGACGGATTTAAAAATTGCATGACATGAGGTATAGTCGTACAACATAGGTACGTACATAACATACCCTGCACTGCAACGTAAATTTTTGTTTAAACCAAACTTTTGTAAAAAAAGTAACTTCAAAACAATGCCTCTTACACAATAAAAATGAGCTCGGAAAAGTCCAAATGAAAAATGTTCGTTCCGAAATTTTCAAATTATTATGGGAAGCATACTAGACGGTACTTAATTAAAACACACAATTATAAATAATGCATTTGATGAAATAAGATTGTATGCACATTTAAAACAAATTATTAATAATGTTTGGGAATGTCAAGTAGATATCGGCCGGATCGATTTCAGGCGGCTCGCCAAAAAAGACGAACGTATTTCAACGGAAATAAAGGCATCTGCACGCTGTGACGGCAATCTACTGGTCTAGTCATGAATTTATGAAACATGCAAAATCAAAATCAAATAAACAAAATCAATTATGATTGATGTATTGTAGAAATAAAACGATAATGGTAAAAAAACTCTGAGGAGAAGGTAATTTTTGTTCATCCAGGTTTATTAAGTACGAGCTTTTAACCTCGACTTCGTCTGCATGGAAAAAACACTATATTTCCAAAGCCCTTTTTCCAGGATACTTTTAAAACCTTTTCTAGGATTACGGAATTTCCGAAATTACGGAATTTTTGGGATTCCCGGGATTACGGGATTTCTGGGATTTCTGGGATTTTTCTAAGATTTTCGGGATAATAGGTACCCTATAGCTTATTGCAGGTTACAAACTATCCGTTTGCCATATGCAAATTGGTTTATTTATTTATTATAAGCAAGCATTTGAACACGATCTCACCTTATGGTAAGTGACGATGTAGTCGAAGGTGAAACATGCTTACTTAGATATTACCTGTTCACTCTCGACTTGAAAAGATCCAAGTGCTAACTATCGGGGAAGAGACCGACCAGTAGAGAATTCCACTCCTTAGCTGTTCGCATGATGAAGCATGAACGGTGGAGGAATATCCACAACATAAGGATGGACTCCAATACCACGCCAAGTCCCGTAGTGACGAAATGGGGATGGTGGAATCAAATCAAACAATCCCCCCGCACACTCTCCAAAGTGTATCCTATAAAATACCGATAAGCAGGCAACTTTACGTCGGTGATCGAGACTCTGCAATTTAGTCTCCACCAGCTTCGAGTCACCAATGACCTTCCTGGCACGCCTGTCAATTGCTTCAAGGGTAGCTAGCTAACTGGTACTTAGCGGATCCATCCCATAGGTGGCAGCAGTACTCCATGCACGTACGGTTGAGCGTTTTAACGTGATTTAGCAAACTAACATCCAAACATCTATAAACATCCAAACACACAAACATTCAGCTTCATTATATTAGTAAGATTAAGCTGCACGTCATGGCCTTGCACGTGTGTGCGGTACATACGAGTACTTACTGATGAGAAATATAAGACCCATTTTTGTTACTTTCTCCTACAAATTCTTCTTTACATTTAGCTTAGCAAAAATCGGGGTCGCTAAGAGGAGTGCTGCTCCCCGTATATAATATTGTGTCCGTACAAAATCATGTTTAAAAGAGGGTAGGCCATCCAGTATTATTGCATGATGCAGGACTAAGAAAATCTGGAACGATTATTAAGATCCAACCTACCACTCGCAGACAACATTATAGAAAACAGGCTTTATGACTGTAATGAAGCGCAGTGTTAATCGCATGGTACAGGTTTACACAACTTAGAAGGCGCTTGGATTGAGCAATTATAGACTCTGCGTCAACGGCTTAAGTGCTTCGCCGCGCGCGTTCTGTTGTGTCGTGCTATACGGATTGCAACTAAGTGTACCAGAGGAAAGAAGAGTCAGGGATCAGTGAGGGCACTTGAAAAATCTGCTAGAGCTACTAAATAACTGGGTGGGGCGCGGTTAGATCGGGGCCTATTTAACGTACCTAACGTAACGTAACATGAAATCATTATTCTCTCATTTTATTTATCACGATTTATTTCGCAAAAAATTTAAACTATTATCTCGGGTTAAAGATAAGTTCAGTTAGTTACTTTAGTAAGGGCTGATATATCAATCGTCACATATTTATTCTTCGGATAGTCCTTACAAAAGTTGAATTAATTCTGGAAAAAAATCAAATTTTGTCCGTACTATTCGACGAATAATCTTTATCTGACAGTTGATATCTCGTGAAGGTCGCGGGAAACCGGTGGAAGCAAGTAGCACAGGACCGGTCGGAGTGGCGAGCCTTGGGGAGGCCTATGTCCAGCAGTGGACGTCTTTCGGCTGAAATGATGATGATGATGACAGTTGAAAAATCAGCCTTAAGGATTTTTAAAAGTGAAATTAAGTAACGAATACAAAAAATAAGACTTTCTACGGGGATTAGTACCAGGTAGTAGTACGTACAACTACGATTACCTACTACGGACTTGTATCACACGTGAACAAATTTTTAACCCGTAGCGTGTCGAGAACCTAACGCGGCCTATTGGGTGAATATCTATGTGCAAAATCCATTGTGTGGATGCTAATCCCCCGGCAATATTTTGCAGTCGAATGGATGAGATTGAATGCAAGTTGGAACAATCGGTACACAGAGCACGCAATACAATTTGAGTGAATAATTGTTGTGGAAAAACGTTATAGCAGAATTGAAGAGTTCAAATTAGATAAAAATATTTTTTCAAGGTTTTGGTTTTGAAAACGAGCAAACAGGAAACCTGATGTTAGGTGTTCCATTTGGCCCATGACCATAAAAATAATAAGAATGCTAATGCGTTGCAAATCCTCAGGACCAATATTGAATTGAATGCCTCTATTAAATACCTACTGGTAATTTTGGATTGGCCAGAGAAAGTGTGTTACAACTGCGCCTTTTGGTTAGGTAAAACATCGCGAGGAAGCCTGCATGCAACTGCGAAGTAATTCAAAGCCGGCATGCAGAAGTACTGCAAAGTATTTAATTCAAAGATGTGTGTGAAGTTCCCAATCTGCATTGGGCCCATGTGCTGTAGGTATAACAGCCCAAACCTTCTCGTGATGAGAAGAGGCCTATGCCCAGCAGTTAGGACATGAATATGCTGGCAGTGGTATATTAATTATTATATCCGTCTTCCGTGTCGATATGTACCAACATCCGTGTCATCACACAGTCGCGAGTCGCGACTCGAGTTGCCAAAGGCATAATTTTACTTGACATTATCCTTAAAGATTTATAACAATCTTCTATTATCCAAGAAAGTATATAGAGCCTTAGTAAGTATGGCTGATAAATACATGGTGTCCTATAAATCTGGGGAAGAGAGACGTTAAGACGTACGTGACTGCCTGCTGCGGAATTTAAACTGGGCATTTATACTGAGTATGTGAGAAAAGTTATTGCGTTTAAATTGCACACACCCTTTGTAATGAAATAATAATGTTCCGGTTAGCAGTGTATCTTTTGAATTTAAAGCTTCATCGTTGTTATATTAAGACGAGGGGGAATTTTCAAATAACATTCAAAGATCAGCAGTGTTTTGTTCCTGTATACTCCATAACCACATTATGAAAGAAGTGATTATAGTTCCAGAAACATCTGTAATTTCTAAAAACACAATACTCAATTCGGGGCGGCAATAATTTACTTAATTTAGGCCCACTTGTACCAAGCTGTTAACTCCGGGTTAACCGCTTATCTCAGATTTATTTGTATGAATTTTACGTGGGTTAAGAGTATAACTCGAGGTTAGCGGCTTGGTGCAAGTGGGCCTCAAAGTTTAGTTCAGTTCAGGCTCGCCGCTCAGATCGGTGTTGTGTAACTCGTAGCCATTGATTTTGTACCTATTAGAAAGCCTACATGTTTAGGAGCACGGCGTAAACCGTAGGAACATGTTGCAGAGTACCGGCTGTACTTAGCTAACAACGGCCCAGGAAATTATTAGCTTTATCCGTGGAGTGTATGCAAGTACTTGTTATTACAGTATACGTGGAAGTTTGCATTATTTTAGCCCCCAAACAAAAAAGAGGGGTGCAATTAATTAATTTGAGTTTTGTGTCTGTGTGTATGCGGTTCAATTTAAATTTATCACTGAGCTTCTCGGTTAAGGAAAACGTCGTGAGGAAACCTGCACTCATCTGCGAAGCAATTCAAGGATGTGTGTGAAGTCCCCAATCTGCACTGGGCCCGCGTGGGGACTATAGCCCAAATCCTCTCGTGATGAGAGGAGGCCTGTGCCCAGCAGCGGGACTAAAATAGGCTGTAGTAGTAGTAGTGTATGCGGTGTCGAAGCATAGCCAGGGTGATCGAGAGTTTTCTTAGATGTATTTACATAAATCATGCCCTTTTCCCGCTTGGGGTAGTCGGAGATTACAGAATGCCACTTGCTAAGAAAGAAAACTATTTATTTATGAAGGAAATGGGTTCAGTAGTACTACTTTTTTAATTTATCGGTTATTACCTGATGTCGGATGTCGCCGACGTAAGTCGGAGGTTACATTTTTTAATGTTGAAACATACAATACCTAACCTGGCGGATAACGCACTGCAAATCTTTGTGTCTTTCTTTTGAAATCTCCGATTTACGGAGGAATTTGAAATACCGCAAATAATTCCTGTTACTACTAATTTATATTTGGTATTAACATAATAAATGCGATTCAGTGCGCCATCTTGAAAATATCTCAAAAACCACAGCTTAATGAAAAGTCATAGAAAATGTAATGAAGAGAAAAAAAGTACTTGTCTACTTACAATAAAAATATCATGAATAACTCAAATGAAACGTGATTTATTTGAGATAGTTAAGATATTTTTATTGCTATCATATTTTATTTTAAAAGTAAAATAGGGCCATTTTACCAATGCACTATGAGTATTACGATCTACTGGTTAAATGGTTTACATCCTACTACATTTCCACGACACGACGCCGACGCGACGTACCAACATAGCGCGAGCGCGACGTCGTACCGTGCCACGACCTGACGTCGTATGTGTCAAAATCAAACATTGATGTTTACGCTATATCAAAATCAAAACATACTGTTATGCCGATATCAGTTGGGATAATATTTTTTATGTTATCTTAATGCATTCACTTTATCGGCTCAACACTTTGAGATAAAAAATGACATTTTTATGGTACCTACTTTTGACTCTAATCACATGAAAGCGATGCTAGAGTCTAAGGCGGAACACAACGGTAAAAGTTGATATTCGTTTTCTAGACTAATTGAGTGAAAATTTTATCTGAAACTCAGGCGTTGTCTGGCAAGCTGCTTGGAAGTATCCTCTATTCTTACTTTGAATAAATAATATGCGTAAAAGCTCCGAAAGTGCGCTAATATTTCACCTCACTCGGGGAAGCTACTTCACGGCGCGCTGCAAGTCCATTATGTCTTCGTTAATCTACGTCATGTTCATTGAGATGTTTCTAAGCAATGTTGGAGGTTGACATAAAAAAGGTTACGAGGTTTTGCCGGGCTTGTGGCTGTGACAGAGACATTTGTGCGCTTAGACACCCGGATGATGTCGTTCGCAGCGGTTCTCTAGCTTATGTCCTATTTTTTAGGGCTCCGAACCTCAAGAGGTAAAAACGGAACCCTTATAGGATCACTCGTGTGTCTGTCCGTCCGTCTGTCACAGTCGATATTCTCCAAAACTACTGGACCGATTAAGTTGAAATTTGGTAGGTACTTATATGTAAGTTTGTGACCCAATGACGGACGTGTAACGAAAATAAATGAATTATAAACATAGACCCTATTTTTTGAGGCTAAATTTGAAAAAATATAAATTAAGTTTTTCAAACTATATCGTGTGAAATATCAAATGAAAGTACTTCTTATGAGGATCTCAAATATATTATTGTCATTTCTTTCTTGGTCAATACTTTTCGAGTTATTTAAGAAAATAGGCGAAAAATAACCATCCCCACCCCCTTATCTCCGAAACTACTGGACCTAAAATTTTGGAAAAAATATGGAGGATAGTTATTGACCTATAAATTACAGGAAAATCATTAAGAAGTCCATGGTATTTGAAATCTATCATATAAAAGAGCTTATCCTGTGAAACGATTTGAAAATGACGTCATTGAAAATAATCAAGAGTCGAAACCCTCTCCACGCGAGTTTAACTCGCTTCTTGGCCGTTTTTTTTTACTTTAGCCGGGGCCTTAGATATGATGCAATCCTTACTTTATCTAATACCTATTACCCTTATCTATACTAAAGTAAAAGAGTTTTCGTGTTTTATTTTGTCTGTCTATTGTTAAACAAAATCATCGTAAGTACAGAGAACCGAATTAATTGTATGCAGTTTTTATACAGTATTAGTGCAGGCGAATAATATATATTTTCGGAACCCAATACTGGCTTTGTTTGAGGAAAATGTGATGTCGTACAATAAGTTATCCTTATTTTATCTATTTTATCATGCTCTTTCGACGCGACGTAGTCGCCGGGCGCGTCAAGTACGTTAACTATAATATAGAAAAATAAAGCCGATTGAGTGGGAAACATGCTTCGGCTTAACCCTTGCACAGGCCGAGTATAAGCACGCTGTCTCAATTCCTTTCCTATTTCCCTTCGTTCAGCGCGTCGGTACCTAATCGTGGAAACGGCTAAGAGGAACTCCTGTAGATTATTTCGTTTTAAATTCAGTGGATATTTTCGAATACTCTTTGCAGTGCACGCACGTCGTAGGCCTATATAGCTGCCGAAGATAAATAAGTTAAGGACGCCGATATTTCACTCCAAGCCAATATCGTAAAAAGCGATCGGAAAACTCTTTTAAACTTCATCCATCAGTTGCTTTTTTAATTCTGGATTCTACTTGTTATTGTTTGGCGTGTTTATGCTACTCAAATTACCTTGTTTGCCGATCACGAATAATGTTAATAGCAGGATGGTATTTGATACACATAGTGATACCTAAATGTGAGTTTTGATGGTTGCTTTGCTTTTTTCCCTTGGACATGTCTGATGCCGATATTGCATGGATACTTACTATCTAAGTATCCATGCATTTCAAATTGGCGCTAAGTATCTACTTAGCGCCAATTTGAAATACATACCTACTATAAAATAAAAATAATACGATTCTGTAGCGTTGTCGAGATAAACAACTACTTAAACATACACAAATTCAAACTGTAGAATACAAAATAGCTAAATTTAGTGATCATTTCAAAATATGTATAATGTAACAAAACACTGAGCACTAAAGCATGGAAAAAATTGTTATCAGATGAGTTCGCTCTAGTGACTATCTATGTACGCTACCTACACAAATAACTTCAACGTAGGTAAAACCTTTTTTTGTGTCAACCAAAATTTCAAGTCGGATGTTTTATCATCGTCGCAAGCTTTTAACATAAAAATGCTCCAGACAATTTTTCAGCGACGCAAACCCATGAATTTCAAATACGTTTTTACAGATAAGGGGCATTGTTGATATAAAATACGATTACGCAGGTGAGCCACGCGAGCCACCCCCCGCAGTAAAAATTAAAGCACAACAAAGCAAGAGTACAAATCATGACAACACAAAGTTTGTATATTAATGACGGTCCCGTTTACTTTTGACGATAAAAAAACCTTTTTATCAAGCCAAGGTCGTTCCGGTCTTTAAACGACGACGGAATCTATTAATACCGTTTTCATTGTAATTTTATGTACATTTTCTTTTTCGTATTAATCTTCCTGATAATATTGTTTAATTTAGCGAATATTATTAGATTCTTTTCTAAATATTGACCCAAAGCAATATTAAATCGAAAATCTCACTATGGTTGAAGCCTCTGTGATTCAGAGATTTTCAACATAATTCTCTCATGAGAAGTCCTACAGAAACTTACCTACGCGGCGTGTTTTTGGTTTCTTCCCACATGGGCCACCGGTTATACTAATAAGCAAACTTTCATTTTGATGTAAGTAACTCTTTTTGGACCTCGCCCGCGTGAAATTCGGATAACGCGTTCCCGAGGGAACTATGATTCAATCCGGATAAAAAGAGACCAATTTCATTTCCCGGGATTCTTACTACATATATTCACACCAAAGTTCAGGTAAAGCAGTTTAAGCCTCAAGAGGTAAAAGACAGACAGATAGACAAGGTTACTTTTCCATTTTTTTATTATTAATTATTTATTTAAAATACAAAAATCTTGAACTAGTATAGTGTCCCAGAAAACAGTTTAGAGTGAATACCCGCGTGATGAGACCTGGTAGTGTTGGAAGCACATAGGTCTATAAAGACAGTTCGAGTGTCTGTGGACCTATGTTATGGCTCGCTTGTTGCCACTCAGGTTTAGTTGTATCAACCTAATTCGAGTTAGAGACTAGCCCGAGTTCAGCGGCGTAGGTTAAAGTAGGTCTAGAATAGTACATTACTACAGAGGCCGGGAAGGAGGATGTTGCAGGCCGAGTATTATATACGGCCGAACGAAGTGAGGCCGGATAGTTACGAGGCCGACAACTTCCGTTCCCCGCCGATGTATGTATAGTGCTTTTCTCAAACATGCAATGAAATAAATAAACAAAAATCTGTAAATAAAAAAAAAAATATTACTTGAGAAATTATAGGTGAATAAAAAATATAACTAACACGTATCGTACGATTCGAACATTGTGTAAGCATGTTTCTGAACGAATCCTTAGCATAGACCTGTGGCACGACACTTGTCATTCATTATTGACAGTCAACATTATATAACCTCTTTTCAATCAAACGAAATTTTTATGAAGAAGAAGAAGAAACATTTATTCGGTACAAAACACACGACATAACATAAATAACAATAAAATCGAAGAAAACAATAACATTTGCGTGTGATTTGTCACGAAATGGTCCTAGCTCAGCATGTGCTGGCATTGAGGCCATTGCTGGTCTTCCGCTAGGACCATTTGGTGAGATCACGGAAAACCACACAGACAATAGAAAAATATACATATATGAATTTAACATATGACAATGAATACCATCTGTTTGTGATCGGTAGTTAGATTAGATGGGTGCATATACGAAACGTATTCAAGAAAACAATTTAGCTTTATAAATCTAAGCTATCGAATTATACTTAAATATGTCATAACGAACCATAGAGTTAATATTGCTTGTAGCTTTTTTTAAATGGCTGAATGCCAAGATGCTGTGTCACAAATACATCAAATGGAAATTTAAAAAAGTGTGTTGCTGGCCTAGGCCTGCAACGTTAGTATGAAATTTCACCGCGCCTGAAACGTGATGCTTTCCAGGCTAATAAGAAGAACATAATATCAATATTTCATTGCATGTTTGAGAAAAGTAATTTAAACGTTAAAATGTTCACGTATCTTAACTTAATGCTTTGTAGTCACGTCGGAAGCACCTTATGTATGCGAAACTCGTGAACTAGGTTGAATAATAACGAAGAAATGAAGATGAATTACAGTAAAAAAATATAACTATAACTTAAAGCCGAGTTGGAAATATTTTGGCAGTGATGAAAGAGCCTAACGGGGATGCTTATAGTGTAATTAAACTTTCAGCTCAACGTCTTTGTTCGGTATTGTAATATTAAATCATTTCATTTCTGCGAATTCTGGCGCTTCGGTGTTACCCGGGTCCGTATACATGCCAAATTATATTCATTAAACTCTGTTTAGCATAGACATCTTACTAATATAATAAAGCTGAAAGTGTGTGTGTTTGGATGTTAGTTGCTCAGTCACGCTAAAAAGACTCAACCAATTTGCATGAAATTTGGCAAGCAGATACCTAGTTTGTAACCTAAAATAAGCTATATAGACTACCTATTATCCCGGAATTTCCTGGAAATACAGAAAAATACTGGAAACTCTTTAGAAGGGCCCCGGAAGAGGACTTTGGGTAGAAATCCCGGGAAGCCCACAAATTCCGTAATCCCGGAAATCCCGTAATCCTAGAAAAGGGTTTAAGTCCACTCTTTCCATCTTTTGTCTCGGTCGTACTATTTAGAACACGCAGGCCACCTGATGGTAAGCGATCACTGCGACGAAGACAAAAAGTTAATAATTAAAGCTTTACTTCTTAAAAAAAAAACTTGTTGCAGATTTTTGACAGAAATTACCACCGTGAAAATTTAAATATTTAGAAAGACTAGGCCAATGAACTATCATATGAAAAAAAATCGAGGAGGTACCTATGTCGTTACTTGACAAACATATAATTGATTTTTTTCAATGTTGTGTCACGAAATTTTGTCCCAAGACCTCAGATTCGGATTCAGGACCCCAAAATACATATAGAATGAAAGAAACTAGAACTACCAAAAAACTTTCTCACTAACGGCTCTTTAGAGTACAAATTGACTGAATTATTTATTGATAACGACATTCACTTCCCGTTTACAATCGTAGGCAATAGCTTAATGTAAGCAGTGAAACTATTTGCTTTGTGCGAGCTGAACTCGGTACGTGAGTGTGCCCATAATGCACTTAACTGTGACTTTTAGAGTATGCAAAACTTTAAACGAGATTCTTGAGATGTTTGTAAAGGAGCTCGCTTACTCCAGGCTCTGTGAATTTATTCGTACCCTGAAATGGCTGTCTCTTAGGTCTAGTTATGACAACATTTTCGTTCACTACCCAAAACCCTAAGTGCCAAATAAGCATTAAGTATTTATGCTCAAAACTGAATACGAGGATTTTTCTTAGAGAATACCTACCCAAGTAACAATTTCTGGTTCTATAGTAGCCCATAGAACATTTCTCAAAACACCACCTTAGCCCTATAAAAGGCCATAGAAGGTTGAGTAAAGCCGATCTGGCGCAGTTATATCTCCATTTAGTGATATAGTGGAACCATAGCAGCTTTAGTTGTGACGTTTTAGGTCTGTAAAGGTGATGTAATGATGACTCGTATTACAATTTAGTGACATACGGGCCACAGTAACGCTAATGTAGTGCTTTTTTATACTGTAGTAGCGTTCGTTGATTCCCTTATAGTCCTATTTTAGTCTATAGTAGAATCCGTGATTCCTACTGAGGCGCTTTCTCGGCAAAGTTTGGTATTGTGTGTTTTTGCTGTGAACTTCATTGACGGACAACAAAAATAATTCAATTATATAAAGGAGTAATATTCTATCGCGGTAAGTTTATGTTATCTTATTTAGACATTTAATATTTCGATCAATGCTGCAAAAAGCACGTGCGAATAAAGTTTTACTGATAGAATAGTATTTGATTTGCTTAGTATTTTCAATGCGCCCTCGATTAATTGAGTTTTGAATAAAATATATTCATATTATAAAATTAAATTCACAGACATTTCTACTTTAGAGCCATTAAGTACATCCGTGGGTCTTATCGGCTCACTATAGTACCTCCGATTCCTGTCATGTCAAAGTTTGAGTATAAAAGTAACTGTTCACTTCCTTTATGTGCTTTTTTATCCTATGACCGATCTACAAACTCCATTATAGAAAGTTTTGGCCATATAAAAGAGTCATAGTCACAACTATCGTACGAGCCTATAATAGGGATTCAAAAACAATTAGAACACTTTTAAGTACTATAAAAATGTCCTAAAAATCGATTATAAAACAAAACCGCTCTATTACGGCGTCATTATGGCTACTAAAGACCATGTACTATAGAAGTGATTTGTGGAACCACAATATCGCAAAAACCTTGTATAGTAGAACGTTCATCACTGCTAAAACGCAAGATTTATAGCGGTTGTCCGGGAAACCTTATAGCGCAAATTAGATACATAATGGTGATTTCAATCACTCTTATACAGTAAAATAGCTCTTTAGTGGCTATATTTGAAGTTTTTATAGCACTTGACTATAATAGCCCTATAAAATGGTTCTATAAACCTTTACATCAACAATTTATAGGATAATTTGGCTCTTTAGCTTATAGAGCAAGAATGTGTTCCCAAACGCCTTTATACAACTGGTAGTCACCGCTAAAACCTTTATACGACGTTTACTCGACCTTTTAGTGATGATAACCCAAGTTATAGGGCCAAAATGTTACTTGGGTAGGTATTACATTTTGTTCTTGAACTTGTAGTAGGTAAATATGTTATGATCGCGGTAATTTTTCTTTTTAACCATAGCTTACAAACAACAAACAATCAAAAAATTACCGAGACTTTTGGAATAAAACTCATTGAATTTCATAAAAAAAATCTAAACTTATAGTTTGAAAAATAAAGGATCGCAAAATGACAGAGCATTAATATTATAGTTTAATATTTACCCGCCTGTCTATTACCAAGTTGGAGCCCTAAAAAATTCAGATGATAAATCATCAAAGGGCAGGCTGGACATGCGGGCAACATATCAATCACGGCGGCGAAGTCGTTTTCAAACCCTCCGACGTTTGTAAAATAAATATTTTACAACATATTCGATAGGCGAACAGGTATAAACCTGTTCGCCTATTGGTTTTACTTTTAGGGTTCCCATTTAAGCGGTTCCTAATTGAATTGCTTTGGCTTAGTGGATTAAGCGCCATCAAAGCGGAAAACAATGGTCACTAATCCGCCTTACAATTAGATCATCCATCACCATCATTTAATCACGTTGATGACAATAAACGTTTTATTTTATTCCACCACTACAACAGCCTATTTACGGCCCACTGCTGGGCACAGGCCTACTCTCATCACGAAAGGGTTTCGGGCTATACCTAGTCCCCATGCGGGCCCAATGCGGATTGGGGACATCACACACATCCTTGAATTACTTCGCAGATGCGTGCAGGTTTCCTCACGATGTTTTCCGTCACCGAAAAACTCAGTGGTAAATTCAAATTGGATTTCGCACATAAATAATTTCAGAGGTGCGAGCCGGATTTGAACCCCAGACCCTCTGCATGAGAGGCAGTATGGCGAACGACTATAGGCTACCACGGCTTCTATTGCGATACATTCTTTTAATATATTTTACATGCATATTTTTTTGCAAACAAAACTACTCACTGTTGAAAGCTATAATTTCAGGACTGTCCAATGAAGGTAACATTTATAGTTAATCCCACATTCATATTATTATGAATGGGTGGATAAATGTTAAAGGAGCTATGAGGTTAAAAACTGTACTGTTTTATTCTATAACGCTTTTTTTGTTTCAAGATATATTATAAACAAGCTTCTGCCGGCACTTCGTCCGCGTGGAATTCGGTTATAGCGTTTCCGCGGGGACTAAGCAGTTTTCCCGGTATAAATTTATATTTAGTCAATGATAGACTTTCTCGAAATCAGCAATGTACGTCTGACTACTACTTACTGACTGGAATATTCTCCGCCATCTTGAACTCTCATCGTCATATTTCACCTCATCATCATCATCATCATCATGGTGGCCACATAAGTATCCATTCTTGGATGTAGGCCTCTTCCCATTGTTTCCACTTCCGGCGGTCTGGTGGGTCTAATGTGAGTCGCTGGGCTCGAAGAGTCCTTGAGTGGAGACCCAGAGCCGACACTAGAGGGCGCGGCAGACCCCCACAGCGTTGGGTCGATGACATCAGACGACACGGAGGCCGGGACTGGATGAGAGGGGCGCATATTTCACCTAATTTACACAAAACTATAACAAATTATATACTTAAACCTTCCTCAAGAATCACTCTATCTATAGTCTATAAAGTCGGATAAGACTCGTGAGACCCACGATGCAAATATAAAGCTAAATGTGGACACAAGCGCGTGTACAAACGCGTGTGTAAACTTTGATTCGTTCCTATTTGTTTGTGGCGGTGCCACCACGGCATATGCCATCAAAAGATATAAGTAGTACTTCTTCAGAATGTAATTTACTTCAATTCAATTCAAAATTTTATGACTAAACTTTTATGACTAGCCACAAAGTCTCGGCAAAGGCTCGAGTGGCTGTACATAGAGGTGCATGTGTTAGTGCCGACACTTATGTATGGTAGTGAAAGTTGGGTATGGCAGAAGAAGCACGAAAGTATAATCAATGCTGTAGAAATGAGAGCATTGCGGAATATTGCAAATGTTAAATTGAGTGATAGGGTAAGGAATAGCGTGATAAGGGAGCGGTGTGGTGTGAAAGAGGATGTAGTGACAAAAATAGAAAAAGGTATGCTATATTGGTTTGGTCATATGGAAAGGATGAATGAGAGAAGACTGACAAAAAGTATTTATATGGCTAGTGTGTATGGAGGTGCTGGAAGAGGAAGACCGAGGCGAATGTTCTTGGATCAAATTCAGGACAATCTGATTAAAGGCCAGGTCAAAAGTACTCTAAACCGACGAGCATGTATGCGGAACGGGATGAAAGTTGAAGAAGCGAGAGAAGTATGCAAGAGTCGTAGCAAATGGAAAGAAGTGGTCTCTGCCTACCCCTATGGGAAAAAGGCGTGATATTATGTATGTATGTCAATTCAAAATGTCAAGTAAGCTTACCCAATACATGGGTTTTAAAATTCGCCATACTTAATCATGCGATTGGCATGATTTTATAACATAACCCTAACATATCTATATTTAAGCAACGTTATTGTGTGCTCGTACCAAAATGATGGCGTGAAAGCGATTTTGGTTTTCAATGCCCTTATCATTTGTTTTGAAGATTACATGTATAGTTCCATAACTGTGATTCGAGCAGTCTTAAAAGATTGTGGTTGCCGGCTCTAGGCGTCGTGTTGCTAACAGTTTTAGTGTGCAATAACACTGTAGCTTCGCCGGGAATGGCGCCTGCTGAATCTCCTTAACGATGTGCTATTCGGCTTTCTACACGTCCACAAGCTAAATATTCGGTTTACGGTATTTGGTCCCATTCAATGGAAATCAAAACAAGCTCTTGAGCCACCGCCACCACCACCACAACAGCCTGTAATTACGTCCCACTACTGGGCACAGACCTCTTCTTATGACGAGAGGCTATGGGCTATAATAGCACAGAATATTAATAGTACTAAAGTACATACAGAATGGCCACGGAATCACCCGCCTGAGCCGGCGCGTAACTCGCGCCCAACTCGCCTTACCGTCATTTGTTTCATACGGAGATGAAGAGAGAATCATTGGCCCGCGTACGCACATATTTACAAGTGTACAAACGTCCTTGCACGCAAACATTGACACTTCATTCGAATTGTGTTCAAAATCGTGCTTTTATAGGCCGTGTCCGCCCTGTGGCTATGGTCCCCACGCGAGCCTAGAGTGGATTAGCAAATTCACACATATCTTTATTAGTACTTCGCAGTTGGGCGTAGAGTTCCTCGCGATTCAAAAATTTCGTTCGCCGGTAAGCTCAGGTGGTAATTTCGAATTTAAAGCCTATAAGTAAACTCAGACTTTAGGACGGTTATCCACACAAATATTACAAATATGAAAGTGTGTTTGTTTATCCTTTCTTCACGTCAAAACGGCTAGACCTATTTCGATGTAATTTGCTATGGAGATACCTGGTATGAGACCCTGGAAATAAAACAAGATACTTTTTATCCCCTTATGGGAACGGGTTTTCCACGGGTCAAATCTGTTTTTCAGTACCTCGATCGTATCATCAGACACGCAAATTCTATGCCGGACGAAGTCACGGGCAACGGCTACTGTTAAAATATAATTAAACATTATCAAATACTACTCGGAACTCTTACTCGCGCCCATGGGAATATTGGGATGAAAGTTACACGTGAATTATTACCGACGATGGGTGCAAGGCAACTTACGAAAATCTCCTTGGGGCCGCGGCAGGTGTTGAGGTGGCGCGCTTGAAGGCGGTCTCGGTCCCGGAGGCAGGAGCATGGTTGCATGCGTTGCCGTCTTCAAATCTGAGCACTCTTCTGGATGATGATTCCTTGCGTGGGTAGCTGTGGCTCTGCGGTTGGGGTGCAAGGTTTGTGAGCCTCATCTATGCATTTGCGGTACAACAGTAGAAGCCAACGGTCATCACGCTTTGAGTTGTCACCGCTGCGCAGGCCGATTTCCTCGGCACTACGCGCTTAATGATATCATCCGGAGAGCTTTCGTATCCGCGAATGTTCCTTGCGTGTTGGAGCCTCGTAAGTTGCGTGCGGTTTGAGCCGTACGGATGGTAAGCGCCCGGACGGCCTCACTCTGATCCCCTGGCAGAGGGGGCGCTGTCTCATTTGGGATGCCACCTGTGTCAGTACATTCTCTTTGTCGCATTTGTCCGGGACGACACGGGTGACAGGCTCGGCTACTGAGGCGGCTGCTCGACAGAAGCACGCGAAACATTCTGCACTGGCGGCCTCCTACGCGTTTGTCCCTGTGGCAATGGAGACTGCGGGACTTTGGGGTCTGGAGGCAAGGTCACTCGTTTGTGAATTAGGCCGTAGAATTAGGGATCGAGGTGGTGACCCCCGCTCTGGGATTTATCTCGTCCAGAGGTTGTCCATCGCCATTCAGCGCGGTAACGCCGCGTGATGGGCACTTTCGGGCGGGAGCAAACTTGGGGCGGATAGTTGATTTGATTTTAGATTTTAGGTTTAATTTTGACGAAGCATGGTGTGGATTTAAATATGTATCTATGTATAATATTCGTGTTTTTTGCAATAAAATATCTTCTTTATTGAAACTATTAGATGAACGACGTAAATCAGCTATTTATTCGCAAAATTAACCAGAGAATGTACTAACCTACTCAGTATTCAGAAAATTCTCTCGTTACTGAATAACCGCCTGAACGACTGACAGAAAACTCACAACCGAAACCATTGGTCGTAGAAAGCTGAAATTTGGCATGTATACCTATTTAGGTTAGGCCTGGAGAGAGCACTAATAGAGGATTTCCCGAAACTTACGGGGACGGGAAAAATGCGACTTCCGTGGGTTATACAGGCACATGCAGTGGCGGTCGACCAGTTTAAAAAAAATCGCTTGCAATGTGCAGCGAATCGTCTATACGCCCGTCCGCCTTCGAACGAGAGACTCGTGCAAGCGATTGTGGCCCTTAGGTGGCACACCGCCAATGTGACCTACCGCGGGAGACGGCTAGTAGGTAACATATTAATAAAGTTTAATTATGTTAATAGGCGTAATCGTTATCTATAGGCCTTTTGATACCTAATAGAACTTCATCTGATTAATAATGTTATGTTTCATTTTTTAAACGATTAGGTTAGATTTAGGTACACATGGCAATAAAACAACCAGGGAAAAAGTTTGCATCGCGGAATACCAATCAGATTTATGGCTATGCAGAAACAGGAAGTTGTAATTGCAAAAAAACGCTAGATTACAATAATTTATTGGTGGGGTAGGGGTGGTAGGGCAATATTTTTTTATTAAGCGTAAAAAAGCTTACGGACAATCTCATTTTGTGTATTGCATTAAAGCCTGCATATATTGCTGGCCATAATTGGGTGCCACAAGACCCATTTAAAGGTTTTAAATTAAATTTATATCATGGTAGTACCGTGAAATTACGGCGTTCCGCAGTGCGGTACGTCGGGTAATCTGCGAGTTGTCACCGCGTTCGTTCTTATTACCGGCTTATTGCGCGCTGAGCTATTTACTGATGTTTAAATAGGTACGTGGCTTACACTGACGTTTCCATTAATTTCCCCAAAGCACAAAGTTACGTACTCGCGGATATCCATATCCATATTATTAGAGTTGGTTGTTTCATTACGACAACGTATTTACAAAGGCGTATGAACATGACTGCGTATTTATTTATTCATTTCCAAAATCCTGGTAGCTACTAACAAGCCTCAATAAATGACGAAACAAAAAAAAACTTAGATACTACGGAAGCAATTAAAGGAAAACTCCTTTAATTGCTTGAATTGGACTGGACAAACGTCCAGAGGTTGAAATTCATAAACTCTTTACTTATACACATTGATCTATTATAAGTAAGGATTCACAATCAGCCGGAGAAAAATGGCCCCGTCTAAACGGGTGCCCGAACAGCTCGGGCACCCGTTTGGCCTTCGTTATAAAGAGGCGTTATTACCATATCGGAACGTATTTTCTAATGTCAGTTTGCTCCATATATTTTGACATATTCTGTTAGGCACTGTTCGTCCATATGCTATTTACTTATTATAGGTCAATGCTTATTTAACACTTAATTATCTGACACCGGCGGGATCCCGCAAATTCCGAGATCCCGCGGAATCTAAAATCATCGATCCCGCAAATACCGAGATCACAAATAACATGCGGGATTGGATGTCCTAGCTGGACCACAACCACGACACTCCATACAAACTGAACGTAATCTGCGGACTAAAATATTATCTTGTACAAATACGTGCGCGTGTAAGGACGACTTAAAATGTTCTATTCTTTAAGTCTTGTTTTCATTTTTAAACGGACAGAGAGGGTAGTGGAATGAATTGTGCTGAGTCAGAACCGTTCTCAGTTAAATTATCGGCACCTTGCCTCCTCGTTCCGGCTCATTTGGTAGCATTTGCAATTTACTTTGTTCCTAACTCTCAATAGTAACGATGATTATTTCCAAGATAAGGGAAAATCTTATGCAGCAAAAGAGAAGGGAGCTTACACAAGTCATTTCATTTACATACTTTTTTGCGTCCTTTGGTTTTGGGGAGAATCTCACTAAAATACAAAGCTAGCTTTATTTATTAACTGGAATTGTAATACATTTCGTCATCAATATCACTACATAGTATAAAACGAAGTCGCTTGGCTGTCTGTCTGTCCCTATGTATGTGTATGCTTAGATCTTTAAAACTACGCAACGGATTTTGTTGCGGTTATTTTTAAAAGATAGAGTTACTCAAGAGGAAGGTTTGAGTATATAATTTGTTATAGTACAACGCTCAATTCCCGCGGGAACGCTGTAACCGAATTCCACGCGGACGAAGTCGCGGTTCTGCCCGCTAGTTTTTGTTATAAAATTAGTTGATTTTATAAGTGTGAAATGAGTTTTTTCTTAGTTTCTCATGTACTGAAAGGTATTTGATGAAACTCTAGTATAAATAAGATCAGACTACATTATAGGAATAAAACATACGTAAGCTACCCTTTTCCAAAAAAAAAAAACAAGTAAAAGTGGATTTTGTTTGTCAGTTATTTAGCTTAAGTATATGCATAGAAAACTAGCTTCTGCCCGCGACTTTCGCGTCTCGACTCTGTTATCGCGTTCCCGTGGGAACTTTGCATTTTTCTGGGATAAAAAGCCCAATATCCTTTCCCGGTACAACCTACATATCTCTATACTGAATTTCATCTAAATCGATCTAGCGGTTGAAGCGTGATGAAGAGCTAGCAACTGACAGACAGACAGAGTTACTTTTTGCTTTTTCATTTTGTAGAAAAGACTACTTCAAAAATCACTGAATCGTATTTATTTATAATTGTTTGTTTGGGCAATCTCTTTGAATTTTCATTTTGTAGAAAAGACTACTTCAAAAATCACTGAATTGTATTTATTTATAATTGTTTGTTTGGGCAGTCTCTTTGCATTTTAGTTTTGTAGAAAAGACTACTTCAAAAATCACTGAATTGTATTTATTTATAATTGTTTGTTTGGGCAGTCTCTTTGCATTTTCATTTTGTAGAAAAGACTACTTCAAAAATCACTGAATTGTATTTATTTATATTTTTTTGTTTGGGCAGTCTCTTTGCATTTTCATTTTGTAGAAAAGAGTACTTCAAAAATCACTGAATTGTATTTATTTATAATTGTATTTGTTTGGGCAGTCAGGTTATCCAATAAACGGAATTATGGGTTTCGTCAAAATTCAAAATTCAATCATTTATTCAGCAAATTGGCCACATAGGGGCACTTTTACACGTCAGAAAAAGAATTTACCAGCGCTTCCTAGACCCATTGCTTGAGAAGAAGCGTAGCAACAAACTCAAGCAGAAGGCCTTTTTTCAAAATTTTCGTCGACTGAAGCTTTCCAATTACTTAACAAAATCCTTAATACTTGGTCCACCAAAAACTCTCTATTTAAACAAAAAAAAACTTTAAAATAAAATGACGTATGAATTCGAGGCTATTACTAAATCGAACGCACTTTTGTGTTTTTCATCAAACGCCTTTCAGAATTTTAAATAATTTGAAAAAAAAAAACAGTTCAGTAGTGAATAAACAAAGACGTCTAGTAATAAATGTAAGTAATGAAATAAAGTCGGTATTATTCTGCAAGCTAAGCTAATCACTGTTTCCATTCGTAATGGGCTGCCCGTGGTGTCGAGTATACACAGTACCCTTCAATGCAGTAGTAAGTATTTATTCTCTTGTCACACGGCGGACACGGCCTATAAAAGCACGATTTCGAACACCATCCGAATGAAGTTTCAATGTTTACGTGCGAGGACGTCTGTGTGCGTGCGAGGACGTCTGTGCACTTGTAAATGTGTGTGTACCAGTAGTCTCCGGATGAAACAAATGACGGTAAGGCGAGTTGGGCGCGAATTGCGTGCGGGCTAGATTTAGGCGGGTGATTCCGTGGCCATTCTGTACGTTAAATATTATATGTTCTTGTGCTCAAGTTTTAGGTATTTGTAATGTACCATGTTCTGTTGAAAAGTGTACAAATATTTTTGTACACGACCGTACCACATTCGGCCCCATTCACCGCTCCAGGTCTTCCAGCTGGGACAGCGACGGCAGCGCCGAATCACCATCGTCGTTATCTTCAACGGCCTCTTCACAAGACGACTCTCGGCTTGGAGCGACCCACACGCGCCCATTGCTTTTGTACAGCCATCTTAACCATCCAATTTACAATTAACAATTTACAATGCACAAAAATTTACTTTTTAATTTTATTTGTAAAGAGTAAAATTCGAGGTTTTATTTGAAAACTTCCACTGTCCCCCGTAGATAGATACTAACCTTAATAATTACTTTGATCTCAGCAATACAATAAAGTTATATAGGAATAGAACTGAACCACCATTAAAAACCTAGAGTGTAAGTTCTTTTTTTAGTTCATTTTCTACATTAAAAAACCAAGTACACAAAGTATAAATGTAAACATGGCTTTAGACTGTAAAAAGAAATCATTTAAGTTGACATACGGATCCTTGTTACACTGTGGTGCCTCTGCTAGAGGCTGGATGCAATGTACTCGTGGTTTCTGAACATAAACAAGATAGAACACGATCCGGCTTACAAGTGTCACTTCACGTCTTCACGACACGAGGAATCTTCTCTTAAATGAAGCATTGTGTGACGTGTAGTTTTTTTCCCATTTCGTGTTGCTGAACGCAGGCTGAGCGTTTAGGAGTCGAGATTTGAGAAATAAATCGTGCAATTTTTTTAGCGTAGTTTTGTAATATCAGCAAAGTACCTATACTTAGACTACTTAACTATTCATATTTTCATTGAAGTTGTAGGTATATAGAACGATGCAATGGCAGTGATATGAATGGACGAACAAGGCTGAAAAAGAACGGATTTGTATTAATACTAGCTTCCCGCTCTGGCTTTGCACGGGTGTACTAACAAATAAAGAAACCATTTCTTTCTCATAAAAACATATTTTTGCAATTAGAGTGCATTTATTTAATTTTAAGGTGTAGATATAGAGCAATCATAAAGTGCATGAAATGCTAAAGGTTTGGTAAACTACTTAGGTATAGTATTTAAATTAACTATTAGTAGCTACTTGTTCATCTAAATAGCTTTCCCAATGAAACATATGGGACCAAATTATTTTTAACTTAGAACGTGTACCTAGGTATAGTAGGATATCTAGACCTATTACTACCACGTACTTTTTCTGTAGATTTATCATAAAAGGGAAAAAAATCCCCTATAATTTAAACACGATTTTAGATAAAAGCTCCTAGTCTTGATTTCCTCTGTAATCTTAGACTATTATATTTCATACAATTTACAGATAACCATAACAAATTATAAGAATTCCTGAGGAACTATTTTATTTATTAGTTCAGTGGTTTTTGAGTTTATCGCCAACAGACAGGCAAGCAGCGGGGGACTTTGTTTTATAATTTGGACGTAAGGATGCATAGTTTTTTCCAACCCAACACATCCTATAATAATTTTAGCTTCGTTAGACGCATGGTTATCCACGTCGCAAAGTATTAGAAATAGTAATATTATAATAGTGGTGTGCAGTAGGATGATAGCTTTCAAGTGTCATTGCATAACTAATTTAAAGCGAACACGTTCAGTGGTAAATACTCAAATATACTCAATGAATTAATTTCCATATGAAACAGCGAATCTACATTAACCTATCTTAAAAGACCATTTTTTATCAGATAAAGGATCGCTTTAATAATGCTAGTTTTAGTTTAAAGTAACAAAGAGTTTCTGTCCCAGCAGCGTTTACTTACTCACAGAATAATGTCCTTGTTTTATTGGATACGAGGACTAATCCCCACTAGCTGTACTGTGTTTTAAAATTGCACTAAAAGGAATAAGAAAAATAAGGCAATTTTCTTTAATCCAGTGGGATCGGAAAAGCAGGACGGACTTAATCCGATGCACTAAACGACATGGACAAGAAAATAAACAAGAAAATAAAGTAGGAGTGATATCTGCTCTCAGATACCGCGAAGTCGAGGCGTTCCTTGTTGTGTACAAATTAAGCGATTTCTTCTTGCGGACTCAATAAAAAATAGTCATCTTAGGATTGGTTAGGTTTCATATAAACCTGCTCGAAATTTAACGGAAGAGACTGAACTTTGGTAAAAAGTTTTGGGGCACCCTAAACATTTCCTAAAAAGTGCTTAGGTAGGTATAATATGACACTTTTCAGGCAATAGGACTATATATCAGATATTAGGGTCAAAGGGCCCAATAATCAGTTTTTTGAAAATTTCTCGCTTCCTATGCCTCATATCGTTAATGTCTCTGTTGAACTAATTTCCAACATTCTCTTCCAATTTGACCTTGATTACGATTAACCGATTTTGATTTAGAGCGCAAAGAGTGCGCAAAATCAACAAATCTTGTCAAAACCTTTACGAAGTCTATGATATGGTTTTTGAATCCAATTATTCGTTAAGCACTAGTAGTCCGGAGCGGACTAGTATGGACTGGATAAAAATACTGGTAAAATATTATTAAACTGTGTCCTGAAACAAATATTATAGGTAATATTAGAATTTGAGCTCCGAATGATCACCACCCTGCTCCACCCTGTGAAAACTGCATTCCGGAACTACCTACTAATAATGTCTGCGGAGATGAGCTCTAACAAACATACAGACAAATATACTAAAAGAGGCAAAAACTGCTCGGTAGAACATAACTTTTCTATAAAAAAATCTCACTTCTATTAGCACCACAAAAAAACTAGAAAATATTAACAATAGATATTTTACCGGTACACTTAATATAAATATGCTGCGTGAAAGATCATTTAATAACTACGAGTATTACGTTACGAGCAAAAACATGTGACCAAAAGTGGATATCGTAAAAGTAGCTACCTACTCGCATATTCGCTCATTGAATGGAAACATGAAATCGTGAAACAACATCGTCATCGAGAAAGATTGGACAGAAAGACAAATGAGAGAACGAGCATCACACACCATTGTACCCGAGTATTGTTCGCAAAGAGACGAGAAACGCTCTTTTTTTTCTTTTTCCTATTTTATTGGCCTATTTGCGCCAAGCTCGGCTTGTCTCTGTCCCTCCATTACCTACGGACCCCTAATTAAGGTCGACCACACGACTAATTGAATAAAAACATTGCATAATTAACGAAGCTCAAAGTGAGCAGTGT
Organism: Aethes cnicana; assembly: GCA_963971205.1. Classification (NCBI taxonomy): domain Eukaryota; kingdom Metazoa; phylum Arthropoda; class Insecta; order Lepidoptera; family Tortricidae; genus Aethes; species Aethes cnicana. The sequence goes on along the minus strand of OZ020276.1, from coordinate 6,437,680 downwards.
GAGTCCGTACCGGATTCCAGTGGGACTTGATTGTCGGCAACCTCGATCTAAACTATAAAGTATATACCATCAAGTCCACTTTTTTTAAGGTTACTGTTTAAATCTATTTTACAAATACAACCGAAATAGGTTGTATTTGTAAATACAACCTATGTTGTTTGTATTAATATAAACGTGAAGATCTTAATAACTGCTTTAATATTAGTTATACTCGTACTCATAAAGTTACAAGAACAAAGAATACCATGGAATAGCCAAATAATACCTTTTATCTCGTTATTACTATGGTATCGACATTTCCGCACTGTATTGTTGCAAGTAGCAAAATACAATTTAAAAAATATATAAAATGTACACAAAGTGCTTTTACAACTTGTTGAGGATCAATGAGTAAAAATGTATTTGTTTTCTTTTCCAGGAAGTTTCCGAAGCAACATCCTTTAAGCTGATTTGTGGGATACCTACCTACAGCTTGGAAAAAAAGTCTTGAAATGGAACTATTTTTTTTTGTGATGCCAACATTTTCATTATGTCAAGTATTAGTACAGGTAATGTCAATCGGCAGTGACGAAAACGTAGTTTTGTGTGAATTTGCGAATATTTTGAGTGTCTACGTGTGTCTAAAGGCTATTTCAATGAATAAAACAATACATAGTTGCACCAGAACAGTGATTTATAAAGTGTACAGACGATGTCTTCTAGAGTACGAGGCAAAAACTCTTCTGACGGATCTCGACGAGTTTTTCAAAGAGCCGCCGACATAACGGGTGTGAAACACTTTTTTATAACATAATATTATTTTGATAAATGTGTTCATAAAGCACAAATTTACGTCCTAATTATGCATTTAGTGTTGTTATATTCGTAAAATTTTACTCAATATAGGTTATGTACGCCGCCATGGCGTTGACGCGGCTTATAGCTCGCTTGCGACTCCGTGATACTTGAGTGATATTTTAATGTAACTTTTAGGTACTTATGCAATGCGATGTCGGTTGGCGAAGTCGTCTTGCCTTTTTTAATATAGTTATTGTATTTTATTTTTAGGAGGCAGCTGAACTCGCATTACAAGAAGTCTTAGTGAATGACTGGAAGAATACGTGCTAGCACGTCATGAAAATTTGAAAAAGAAAATTACGAAAGAAGCAACACCTTGTATCAAAATATAGATAGACTTGTCATAAATCTTCAAGACGACAGTGAGAGATGTTGTGTCTTCCTGTTGAAAATCATAATTCAGAAGATAATCTTTATGATAGGAGGCAAGTTCCAGCAAAGACAAGAACGTGGTCTTTTCAGGAGCAGAATATAGAGGAGGAAGCTTTGGATTCAGTTTCATAGTAAAAATACTCAGAAATTATGTGCGTCTGTCTTTGATTTCACTCTGTAAAGTAGGATACTTACCTGATTGTACCTTTACATCTTTCATAACTTCAATCTTATAATTTCTAATGTCCATGGGCCGCAGTAACCTCTAAATATCAGGTGGCCTGCAAGCAAGCACGCTTGCCTATCTATAAAAATAAAAAAATCCAAAAGTATCAAAACATGTTCAGCGAACTTTTTGGGGTTACCCTATAAAGCGATAGTGGCGCCTCCATTATTTTTTACTCTTTTTTGGCAGACTATACTGTTTTTATTTATGTCTGCATCATTATGTAATCGTTGTTAACGCATTCAAACGCCTTAGGGCTGATTAATCAATAGTAAAAAAAAATTGTTAGATATAATTTATTCTTCGGATAGTCCATATTAAATTAGAATTTGCTCTGGAACTAATTACAATTTTGTATGGACATTTCGACGAATAAATTTTATCTGATGATTGAAAAATCAGCCCTAAATCTAATGTACAGCTGTTTTCAATAAACTTTAAGCTTGTTAAGGGCACTTTTCATTAACATATTATGGTTTTAAACTAATCATCCCGTGTAAATACAGGATCTCATTAATATTTTAAAATAATGAAGGACTAAAAATCTACAATTATTTCGATTCATTGTCCTGCTTTATGTACCTAGGTGAATGAAAGGTTAAAGTAGGTACTTATACAAATAGGTTTGAACGTGGTTTGCTTTCATTACATTTTTCTCAACCTGCTCCAAAAATTTTATCCTTAAAAAATATATGTACTATTTGGAATCATTTTCGATTGCAGATGCTTAATAAATTAAACCATTATTATATTAAATTTTAGATAAAGCTCGATACCTATTCTGACATTACTGTTCTCCATGTCGGACATTGTTGAGTAAGCAAAGTTGGGGAATGCAACCTCGCTTAGGAATTAATAAAACACCACTGGTTATTTAAAGTTCAAAACACGGGCCGTAATAAATTAGAATACTTCTTTCGGGGCACCGGTCGTTTGCGAAAAGTTGATGTGATTAAACAAATGCCTGCCCAAAACAGGGGGTCTTGTAATCATACATTTAATGGTTCCCATAATGACCTCGTAAAGTACTAACTGCCACAAGCCCTTTCATAAATACTCAACTTCCTTTTCGCGGGTCGGGAAATTTTCATTTTTGCCAAAGTTGAATGTATATCAAGATGATAAAGTGCCGTGCGTAAACAAAGTTTATTAACCGTTCCGTAAATTATTAGATTGTTGAAATGTTTAAAAATATTTTTTGTTTTATATGCGTTAGGTGATTTTGATAACTACTCATTTTTCTTTCTGTTTGGCCTTATGGTTGACTGGTAGAGAATGCCTTTAGGCATTAATTCCGCCAATTGTATACATTTTGTAAGTGAAATGAAGTTTAAATAAATAAATAACTTGGATTTGTCATTTTTGAGTGAAGATCTTTTTCAATGTTATCACATATTGTCTGAGCACGAATATCAAAACGACCTCATTACCAAAACATGCCACTTCCCACTGTTGGACTGTTGTTGTTGTTGTTTCACTACGACAGGCTGGTTAGACTATCAGAGACAAAGTAATTATATAGACTGATAATCTCCAAAAATTGCGGCGTATCTACCTACATAGGAAAAGCTCTGTACAAGTATTTGCAATATGCAGGGGGGCGTCAAATCTTCATACAGTAGCCTGTATGAAGATTTGAAGCCTAGTCAGCAATTACATCTAATCGAATTTAACACTGATATCGGGCGTACGCTGATATGTATGAGGATTGTCTTTCTAGGTTTATCTTAATTTTTATATGGCGCTATACACATTTACAATCCAAATAAGCGTAGGGTTTAACTTTCTAGTTATTTAGCTATCTCTAGTGGCTTTCAAAAGTTTCTTTTTTAAGGCGGTTCATAGACCCAGCTCAGCCGTCACTGTCACTCGTGGGACGAGTGAAAGAGAAAGCGCTACGCACAGAACGCCCGATTTAGTTACTTTTTAACACGTTTTAATTTCTATAAAAATACCGTCTAAAAAAATGGCATTTATAAAGCTGTCGATGTATGCATATAATATGGATATTTTTTGTGTTATAATTAGTTTTACACTGTTTGATATAATAAACTGGAGTAAAGTTGGATTAGCGGTCCGAGTTAGAGGTTACTTTGGAATTAAATTGTATCGAGCAAAGTTTCGTGAAACGTTCGATACACGTTTCACGAAACTTTGCTCGATACAAGCTGTCAATGGAAGGATGATATAATCAAATATAACATATGTTTTTTTCATATTTTTAACTTTTAACATTTCTTAGAAAAGTATGATCTTAAATGAGCAATTTGACGATGCTGGGTCAGGGAAGGGCCTTAAGGCCCTTCCCTGACCCAGCATCGTCAAATTTGGAACCTTAAAAAATCAGACTGAGTTTAGGTAGTCCGGACGCCGGTCACATTGTTAACTTTAAGTAATTAACTTAAAAATATACAATTGGCCATTATACAAATCACTTACGTTGGACCGGCGTGACGGGGCTTGTTGGTTAATCTACATTATCTACGTAGTCACGTGGACACTGGACAGTTAACAACGTTTGTGCATTTGGCAGGCTAGGCGTGTCCGTTGATTACACAGCCCGTCGGAATTTGGGACGTTTCGGGGCGATCCATCAATCCTTTTGATCTTGTCAAATGACCACAACATGTAGGTAATAGTGCATTTGCTATTCACTTTTGTTCGCGTAAAGCGATGCGTGGAGTGCACTCGATGCCCACAGGCAATCAATCAATTTTCTATCAAATGAGGATGCTTAAAAAGTTAACGTTTGTTGCCATATGATTTTTGACACAGGTGGGGTTACCTATTTTTATGTCGAACCAGCTTCTGCCCGCGATTTCGTCCGTGTGGAATTCGGTAAGTAGTAGCGTTTCCGCGGGAACTGAGTTTTTCCGGGATTGTTATCTTATCTGTTATAAATATGAAAGTGGGTTTGTTTGTTTGTGTGTTTGTCCTTCCTTCACGTCGCAACGTCTGGACCAATTATAATGAAATTGGTATGGAGATAGTTTGAGACCCTGGGAATAACATAGGATAGGTACTTTATATCTCAATATTTCCACGGGAACGGGTTTTCTACGGGTGAAACCAGTTTTTTCAATACTTCTATAACTATAACCATCTATATGTGTAGTATGATCGTGTACGCAGAAACCTACTAAGTCTAAGCGGGACGAAGTCGCGGGAAAACGGCTAGTAATCTTATATTTTCTCAATGTTAAATTTGAAATTCGAATAAAAAAACATATAAGTACTTAACACGGTAGGTATTGTTTCTTATGGCTATGTATAGTACCCCGAAAGAAAGTTTCTCCGGATTGATTAAGTCTGCCCGTAAAATGTAGGGGTAAGAAGGAGATGAATGGTAAATCACCGCTCGGCAAGTCGTTTGCGCCCATAACAATAATGAGGAGAGGCTGTTTAGTGGCGGCGCCGATTTCCTCGCTTTATCCTGTGACGTCTACTTTCTCTTTCTAACGTAAAGATTGTTACCATTTATTTTGACGGTCTGTGCCAAGTAGCCCGCACCCCACGAGGTGTGGACTGCTGGAAATAGGCCATTTCGTGAACCAGTTGGCGCCAGCCGCCAGGAGCGTTGAAGTTTGTTGGACCTGAAATACAGCTCGCTCTAAAGTAAGTTAGATTTAAATCACAACTAAGTAACATTATAAATGACTTCGTCCCGCATCGACTTAGAATTTGCGTACCCGATGATGTTATACATATAGACAGTTATAGTTATAGAGGTACTGAAAAATTGGTTTGACCCGCGGAAAACCCGTTCCCATGAAAATATCGGGATAAAAAGTACGAGTATTCTATGTTATTTCCCGGGTCTCAAACTATCTACATACCAAATTTCATCCAAATCGATCCACTCGTTGCAACGTGAAGGAAGGACAAACACATTTTCACATTTATAATATTAGTATGTATCCATATATAGTCGTATAGACGGCGAATTAGCTTTTAAAACACGGCACATGAATGTGAATTCAAGCTTGGAGCTTAATTAACTTTGAATAAACTTATTCCGTTAACACCCGGTCGCAACAATCGTCTAATTAGATCATTTAAATAAATTATGTTTCGAATGCTTCCCTGTAATAATAGGTCGCAGTAACAAAGTGAAATAATCCCATACAAACATGCCTATTAAATTATTTATACAAACGATTTAAGAAACGGTTTTAACGATTTGGATGACGAAATTGAAATTGAAGAAATTGGAATTATTTATTTGTTGAACATGGGTACATGAAATAGTTGGTTTAAATATACATAGTGGGGTCAGCCATGTTCTACCCTGAGGCATACAAAATTTATTCTATTCTTAATACTAAATGTTATTCACCTGGATAAGAAGAACATATCATGACATTTGGTATATGTAGTATAGTAAGTAGGTATTCGTTAAGAGTATTATATAGGGGTTTTCGGGGGCGATAAATTGATCTAGCTAGACGTGGGCGCTTACGATGGGCCTCATAAGAAGGCTCAAGGTCACCCAGAGGGCAATGGAGAGGGCTATGCTCGGGGTTTCTGTGCATGATAGAATCAGAAATGAGGATATCCGCAGTAGAACTGGGGTCACCGACATAGCCCGAAGAATTGCAAACCTTAAGTGGCAGTGGGCGGGGCACATTGCTCGCAGGACTGATGGCCGATGGGGCCAGAAAGTCCTAGAGTGGCGTCCGCGAACCGGTAGACGAGCTGTCGGTAGGCCTCCAACAAGATGGAGTGACGACCTTGTAAAGGTCGCGGGAACGCGGTGGATACGAGTGGCACAGGACCGGTCTGAGTGGCGCGCCTCGGGAAAGGCCTATGTTCAGCAGTGGACGTCTGTCGGCTGAAATGATGATGATGATGATGAAATTGATCTAGCTAGTCTCATACTGGGACAACCCAGTTTAACGTTGTTTTTTCAATCGACTTTATATTGTAGAATAAAAAAATAAATCAAAAGATAACTTAAGGAATTAGTTAATATTTATATTACTTATACTAGCTTCTACTCACGACTTTGCCTGCGAGGAATTCGGTAATAGCGTTCTTATGAGTTTTTTCCGGGATAAAAAGTATGCCTTGTCCTTTCCCGGGAGTTATTTCCATACTTAATTTCATCTTTTACGGTCCAGTGTTGTAGCGTGAAGAGGTAACAGACCGATAGCCTGACATAGTTAATTTCGCATTTATAATATAAAGTATGGATTAAATTATTTATTTACTCCTCTTCCAAAATTTGTATATACTTACCTAAGGAATCATAGAAACTAAACAGCGCGTAGATAGTACCAAGTAGGTAACTAACATACATAGATCGTCACTAATGCTCCGGCTCGGGTATTCCCTGTACCTATGTAGGTACGTACAGATGGGTGGTATCCATGTAACAAATGAGAAAACTTGGCCGGTGAGTTGTCGGAATAAATGCGTTCACATAAACTGTTAGTACGGTTTGGGTTAACCGAGGAAGATGGAATAGGATGTTAAATGCAGGCGTTCATAAAATTGAAGACTAGATGCTAAAAATAAAATCACAGCTTTAAATAAATGAAATAAGCTTTCGACAGTTAATCTAGGTTGAAGAAAGAGATGTATATTTCACGATATTTATAATCATCAAACTTCAGTACCTAACTACGAGTAAACAAAACCTTGAATAAAAAAATATATCTTTAGATTTTTTCAATCCCAAAAACCTCTGTTCTAAAGATACTTTTGTTAATCTTCAGAAAACTGCTTTATGGCATTCACTGCCACCAACGCATATATGCGTTTTGCTGACTTTCCCGCAGTGCCTCGAACGCACATGTGCGTTGCAATGTTCCCTTAATGACAGATGTGGCACCTGGCGAAAGTTCGTAAAAAGAAGTGGCAGTGAATGCGTTATACCCGTCGGAGTTTGAAGGAGGTTTACTTATATGGTTTTTGAGTAGGTAAACTTATATTAGGAATATGTACTGTAGATATATTTCTTCTAGATGCTCGGTAGGTGTAATGACTTGGTGAATTTAAGTATATTTAAATTTCGTTTTCATTGTTAGGGTGACACAGGACATATCAAAGCTTTTCACGGAGTCAAATTGTTTGTAAAATTACATTAAAGTACGAAATTATTTTATTACCTTTACAGCACGCTGGTACCAATAAACGTGAAACAAATTCGCTAGAATGGACAAAAAAAAGGCCGTCGAAATTAAATAACTATTCTGCGAACAGTCGAACACTTGGGTTACTTCCTATCAGGGGAATAAGGACATTAACCGTGACAGACAAAGCCTCTTAAATGAATATACCGTAAAATAATACAGAAATAATAGAAGTAATAATAATAAAAGTTATCGCTGGTTTTACTTGAGAGGGAATCGTCGCGCCGGCGTCACCTAGGGTAGGCGTGCTCTTCATCGGATAGGAACGATTTTGCCAAAATAAAAATAAAACTGATCCCGATAAAGTAATAAACGAGTCGAATAACGGTTTGAGAATGTTATGCATTCTCAAATCTATGCTAAGTAATTATAATGTTTTAAGACATTCGTGTTTATTTTGGTTTTCTGCTTTTGAAAACTTTCTAACCCCATAGATTTAGGCCCCATAGGTGTAACCATTTTTGCAATTGATGGTAAGACCTCCAAACGTAAAAACTCCACCAAATTGATGCTGCGTATTGTGGGAAGGTGAGAGGCGGATATGGTTAATTTAGTTGGATTGTTATTACCGTAGCGTATTATTTAATAGTATTTGTTGATTTAATAAGCCAATTGGCCACATAGGGCCACTTTTACATGCAGAAATGAATTTACCAATTTGAAAGATGAATATATGCCCTGATGTTGATATGCAATTTGTGTAATTTTCGCCATAAACCACAAGGCAATTTAGAATGATTAGAGTATAAGGCTTTAATGAAGGGAGGTTTATGAACATTGATGAGGTATCTTAAAACATGTGATGGGTGTTCTTCAGCCAGTTGGTCACCCTAGCTTGCAGCAGTTTAAGACATGCAGTTTAAGACAATATCATAAGTCGTATATGGTGCATTACATTGGCGACTGAATAACTATATAAATACAGCTTTTGATGGCTTATTAATATTCACGTAAGTACTTAATTTTATGAGGAATTTTAGTTTGTATTTTTTTCCAAGCGACATCAATATTTTTATTTGAAACAATTCACATTCAAAAAATTCCAGACGCAGATTCAGTAAGAATTCCACATTTTCTTTATTCCACTAAAAAACAACATCAAATTTCAGAAATTGCTTAGCAGCGTAAACAACGCGATGGATCCGAAAATAGCTACCGCAATCTTCAAGCAAGTTGACATGGAATAAAACAGTGCTAATCCAATAACTTTACTTTAACACTTCAATGAATGAGCGAATCTCCCGTGTGAAATCAGGGAAGTTTCACTGAAACGCTCTCGACCCAGTGATTCAGAAATCTGTTTCACGTTACTAGGTACTTGGCTGCCCTTTTATTTGTATTTAGGAAAACATACCAAAATCGTTCATCATGATATTAATGACGCTGAATTAGCAATATTTTTAACATGCCAAATAATGCCTGAAAATGAACACAGGCCAAGATGGTAAGAGGTATTTACCTGGAAATGGATATAAGCAAACATAACATCGCGAATGCCTTGCCAACTCCGGGGACGAGGATTGAACACACAGCTGATTGTAGGCAGGTTAGCGAGTAAGATGGTGGTAGCCTTCCAGATGGACCCGGTCACATTTTACCAAATACATTTTTTATCAGTTTTTGTACGAATATGTGTGGTCAACCATATGTGTTTTGAGTGTAAACTGAATACATTTTAGCATGAAATAAACGTTGATCTATTTAACTTTTATGGACTTTAATTCAGAGGGTTAATGTCATGAAGCGAAATGTTTTAACTACCGCATTCACCACAAATGTTGTGTGGTAAACAATTAATTCTACCTATATACTCACCTACTTACTTATTTATAGTACGACATATCTTCTTTGTTGTTTTATAAGCGGGTTAATCGCTGAGGTTCAGTTTGTCCACATTCCCATTTCGTCCACATTTCTATTTCGGCCACATTCCCAATTCGTCTGCATATAGATCCCGAATTGTCCACTTCCTATCTCGTCCACATTCACAGGTGATTCCCATTTTGACCACACGCCCAACTAGTCCACATTCGGGGTGTTTTTTCTATAGTTATTTTTAGTTCTAGTTTTAAATTTTATTTTTAATTCAATTATTTTATTTTTAAGTCGCCGAATTTGTATGTGAATCAGTTTTACGAATACAGCTAAGAAAGTCCACATTCCCATTTCCTCCACATTTCCAACTCGTCCGCACGTAGGTTACCTACAACTCATAGGTGTAGGAACTCTAATTCATAAAAATAGTTAGCAAGGAACGTAGCGACGAGTATGTTAGTTATTTATAAGACAACGCCAGTGCCAAATAAAGTGTGTGTTGATACAATGAATGCTGACTGAACTAAAAATGTGGACGAGATGAGAATGTGGACGACATGGGAATGTTGATGAATTGGGAATGTGGACGAGATGGGATTGTGGACGAAATAAGAATTTGGACATGTCAGGCATGTGGCCGAAATAGGAATGTGGACGAAGTGGGAACGAGGACGAAATGAGAATGTTGACGAAATGGAAATGTAAACGAAATGAATGTGAGCGGGTTTAGGTAATGCAGCATTCTCTTCTATTATAGTATATAAGGGCACAAGTCTTACTTTGCCGCCACTTGATTTCGCCTCACTTGGGCTTGTGAAGAGGATCCCCTGTGTTCCGTTATAAAAAGGAGTTCCTTCCCCGGCACTCGAACTATCACCATACCAAATTAAGATTAAATCGTTCCAGCAGTTATAGCGTGAAGAGGCTTTTACATATTTTACGCTTTCCGTTTTTAGGGTTCTGAAGTCCACAAGGAACCCTTATAGTTTCGCCATGTCCGTCCGTCCGTCCGTCTGTCCGCACTATTGCTCGGAGATGCTTAGTGCTAGAAAGCTGTAATTTGGCATGAATATATATATTAGTTACGCCAACAAAGTGGTACAATAAAATTTTGAATTTTTTTTTAGGGTACCTTCCCTACTCCTAAAGTGGGGATGTAATTTTTTTTCTTGCGTACCTACCCCTTAATGTGGGGTGTCGTTGAATAGGTATTAGAAAAAGACTGTGGGTTTGCTAAACCCCCCCCCCCCCCCGAGCTAAATGGTTTTAAGATAGCTGAAAAAAATCATGGTGGTGGCATATATAACGTAGTTAAAAGTAAAACTATCACAGACAAGTTTCCGGGTCATAGTCGACCAACTGCAAGCAAGCAGAAATGCCATTAAAATACATCCTACTGAGCGGCAGGAGCGTCGTCGGACGGGCACGTCATACCGCAGTCTAGCTAAGATGCAGTCTTAAAAAGGTACTAAGGGCATCGTCAACTTCGGAACCCTTTACATAGCGTGTGGCCCGACACGCACTTGGCCGTTTTTTTCAGTTTTTTACGTTAATTTTGTGTTTTTAATTTGCACACGAAAACCAATATTATGTAGGTATGTTATGCACTTAATTTGTTTTAATCAGCGGGCCGTCTGGTTTATATACTTTTTCCAATCACAGAATTGTGTTTCATGTGCTTTACGCAAATTGAATGTATTAGGTAGTCCAGAAACGCTTTGTGGTATAATGGTTATAAAGTTCTGTTCATCATAAGTTCTTAACCATTGTTATCCGGGCACCATTTTTGTCGGGAAACTTAATCTGCCAAAAGTCTTCGCTGAGGTCACTCAATAAGAATTACAATCAATGTAGTTTGACTTGACCTTCGGATTTGCGGTCAAGCATCAATGCTCAGGGGAAATTAGACGTAGACGGATAAAGGTCGTAGGCGTCCGGGAATACGGTAACTAACGCACGGTATACAATACGAGTATATTTATAATAGAATATCTACTTAGCTGATGAAACAGTCCAAATACTTTTAGAACCGTGGCATACCTAATGGTCACCGCGAGTGAATCCGCCGCTAGAGTCGCTTGCTGTTCTCCGAGGTGCAATGTTAAATTTAGCACATGTGCCATATATTATTATACGCTAAATTGGCAACACTGAGATCTTGTCTGAGACTGAGACTCGTGGAAACAAGTTTTTGACCAAAACGCGTCGTGTCGTGGAGAACTTTTCCCGGCGCTCTCGTAAAATGGTATTTTTTTCGAAAACGAGTTGAAAAGGGGATATTGTCGAAGTGCGATAAAAGACGTTCTTAATACTACGAGGTGACGAAGTGGAAAATCAGAAATCAAACATTTACGAGTATAAATATGCCAATTTCCAAATCTCCCGGAAAACTTTCTGGGCAAATCTACCAAATGACTGCAATGGGCTACATCGTCTGTGTTCAGAAGAAAAGTCAAGTAACAATTTGACCTACCTAACTTTTACTGATCTTTCAAAAAGATTCCGACGAATTGAGAACTTCCTCCTTTATTTTTGAAGTCAGTTAATATAATTTTCATCTACAATTTCACTGCATGAAAACCGGAATATTAGGACCTAAGCCGTTATTAGGTATACTAATAGTGTAGCAGTAAAGTCAGCATTATTTAACATAATTAGTTGACTAATAGTTTACTTAGAAGTAAGCAAACTGCATTGAATAATAGTAATAGTTTTATAATTATGTATTCAAAACGAGCTGATCCGTTGAACTTCGTATCGTCTAACAGTCATCCGTAGCGTGACGTGAGCAGATTTTATAACTCCGAAAACTATGGAGATATTTTATAGCAAAATTCATCATAATCGGTCGAACAGATAGAAAGACAAATGTCTATATGTAACAGACGGACAGCAAGATAGACAGAGCTATTTTCGCATTTTTTACATTATAAGATATCGAATAATACTAGTCGTATAATCAAAGGAGAAAATCATTATAGATTCGATTTAAATAAAATAATCGCAGCGAGCTATGAAAAGACACGATATGCCTACAGAGATTTAACTAGGTACTTACCTAAATGTAGTGATTCTAAAAGTTTCCGTGTTTAATTTAGTGAAACGAAAATAAATATGAATTTCCATGGGCTCCGCTGGTCACGCACGGCTTTTGGTAGTCCTTTTATTACTTAAGAAATACCTACTGCGCCTTTTATGTTAACTGCTGGTTTCTCGTGAGGTGAAAGAAATTTCCTCCAATAGGGTTTTAATAGTTTTGTGAATTGTTTGATGGAATAATTTTACTGCTGCAATGATGGATGATGATGGCAATAAGAAGCTGCTAGCTTAAAGAACAATGGAGCGGTTTTTAAGTAATGTGCGCGATTTAGGAGTTACAAAACAGAAATCATTAAAAGCAGGTACGTCAAGAAAATAAAATAACCTCTATGCCATTAATTAAAGGTAGGTATGCACAACAAAACATTATTTTATGTAACGTCTGTAATATTAAAATCCATCCTAATATTATAAATGTGTAAGTGTTTTTGTTTGCTTGTCCTTCCTTCACGTCGAAACGACTGGACCGATTTAGATGAAATTTGGCATGGAGTTAGTTTGAGATCCTGGAAATAACAGAGGATGCTCTTTATCCCGATTTTCTATGGGAACGGGTTTTCCACGGGTCAAAACAATTTTTCAATACTTCTATAACTATAACTGTCTACTTTGGTACCTATATGTTATAGCATCATCGGGTACGCGAATTCTAAGTCTACCCGGGATAAAGTTTGGCTAGTCGTCATTGCTGCGGCGCTCCCTCTCTGGGATATCGTTAATTACATTTTATTATGTACAGTTCGGAAAGCAGATAATGCTTCCCAGAGGTATTTTTTGCTAATTTATGTCAGACAAAGTACCTAATTATGACGAATGCTGTTCCTACGTGGTGGTATTTACATATTCTCGCTTTTGGCGGCAGGGTACATATTTATTTGTCAGCGGAATCGAGCGTCCATGTAGCGAGAAATCGTAAGCAAGCAATGTTCAACGGGTTGGCCACGACTTCGCGCGACCGGCTGGAGCGGCGAGCGATATCCTATATAATATGTAGGTAGGTACATTGCGTTATCTTTGTCGCTCGCGGCACATCATATATGTAACAGATTCTGTTAAACTTTAACGCGTAACGCTTCGGCGTGTACTTCAACGGTTAAAAGTAACCAAGACGACAGGGTCAGATGGTAGTGATCCTGCTAACTGATCCGATGGTCGGGGGTTCGAATCTCGCCAACTTTGTGTGATGAGCACGAATGTTTGCACTGCGTCATGGCTGTTAAGTAAATTAAAATGTAGTGTATAATATCTATATTAAATATTAACATAGTAGTTACAAGCTACTTTGTTTGGAATATCCAGATATTTATATGTATTTTATTGCCTAGCCATCGAACGCAAATGATCAGTGATACTCTCACCAACGACCGACGATCTCGTGAAGGTCGCGGGAAACCGGTGGAAGCAAGTAGCACAGGACTTAAATATTATGCAAGATATGAAAAACTCGTTCAGATGAAATGTGTACAGTCTCAGCTATCTCACGAATCTTAACTCGACGGTCATCCAAAACAATATCGTGAACTTTATTCACGACATCATCAGTGGTGACTTCAATTGGCCTACCAGAGCGTCCTGCGTCATTGGTAGTGGCACGCCCAGAACGAAATTCTGTAAACCACTTATGTACCATTCCATGAGAAGGAGCAGATTCCCCATAATATATTTTTAAACAGTTTTCAGTCTCTTTAATAGTTTTTCCGCGTAAAAAGTAATGTTTAATTAACACACGAAATTCGCTTTTCTCCATTTCCAACAATTTTCCGACCGTATTCGACATATGCCTCAATAACTTTTTTATTTTCCCAACTTTAAAAAAAAAAAAACTGCCAGCTACCAAGGAGATCAGAATTGTAATTAAAAAGTTTATATGTTAAAATGGTTTTTGTTTTACTTAAAGTCACTGACTTATCAAACCGCCCTCGTATGTCCAGCAGTGGACGTCCTTCGGCTGAAATGATGATGATGATGATGACTCTCACCAAGTTATACGCTCGTCACCACTGCGAACGGGCGCGTCAAGTTATGGCTGAGCCGTGTACCTGTACGGTGGGTGCTCTCGTGAGCGTGAGCGGTGTACGTACCGCTCGGGTCAACATGTTTTGTTCATAGACATAAATAATACTTCGTATGGACCCGCCCTAACGTAGATACATGTCATGTTTCCCCACTTCATTGGTGTCCAATCCAAAGTTAAACTTATATCGTGACACTGAAGCTGGGTCACTTTTTTTCAACAACGAGACGAGTTTTTAGATACTGAGAAACAGTTTCGAAAAAAGTTTTTTAAAAACGCTTATTGTCACGCACGTTCGGTGACAGAACTTTGGATTGGACACCGTGGAAGTGGGGACATATTACGTGTACCTACGTTAGACCGGGTCTATATTATTTACGGTTTTGTTTAATTCGATACTTAATTAAGTCAGAACGGCTCTGTTGACTTTGACATCGTGGTTTTGAGTTCGTTCTCGTCGATAACTTCGAGTTCTTTGTGTTTTATTCGTATGTACCTATTCTATAGTAATAATAAATCTGTAGAAGAAGTCGCGTCTGAAACTTGAAAATTAAAAGAACTATCAAGTCGAGGGGACTATAGGTACATATAAACGATACTGAACACAAAATAACGATTTTTAGGAATATTGACTGTATGTATGTATGTCCGGATTTAACTCGAAAACTATATATAATATATAAGGATTGCAACAAAATTTCGTATGGGGATAGTTTATAGCACTGGTCATTATAAGCTACTTTTTATCCCGGAAAAATGCATAGTTCCCGCGGGAATGCTATTAAATAATTCCACGCGGACGAAGTCGCGGGAAGAAGCTAGTATTCGTATGTACAATAAAATTGTTGGTAAGTACTTTCAGGCTTTAAGAATTTATTTTTTTTAATTCAAATGCAAGTAGGTATTTAATTCGTTGATATTGACTAACGTGCCTTCCTGGTATGTAGCTACATGGTAAACAAAATATTACAATGGCGTTGTAATAGTACATTACAGACCTAGGGCGGTGAATTCGTAAATGTCCCAGATCGCAGGTTTCTGTGGCCCGAACCGAAGGTGAGGGCCATAAATATGCAAACTGGGGCTTTACGAATTACCGCCCGTGGTTTGTCAAAAGTTTTACGTCTTGCCTTGGCCAAGAAGTGAGATTTTCTCTCCGTGTAGCGGGCAGAAAATCTCACTTTACGGCCAAGGGTGATGTAAATTCTTTTTCTGACGTGTAAAAGTGCCCCTATGTGGCCAATTTGCTGAATAAATGATTGAATTTGGAATTTTGCATTATTTTGGCAAGCTAGGCTAGCTTTTGGTTAGCTGTGATGTCCCCAATCCGCACTGGGCCCGCGTGGGGACTATAGCCCAAACCTCTCGTGATGAAAGGAGGCCTGTGCCCAGCAGTGGGATGCAGATAGGCTGTGGTAGTAGTAGTAGTAGTTGGCAAGCTACCTAAATAGCACAGACAGATTAGAGCGCACTGGTCTATGAAATATTACAAACTACTAAAACTCGCTCTGAAGTGCACCATCGGTAAAATTGTGCAGGTACACAGGGTAGGTATTAATAGTGAATGCAGTCATTTAAAAGCATAACTAAATCATACAAAATGGTGTTGAAGTTAGTAATATATTAATAAAGCACATTTATATAAAGCATAAGTTATTTCAATTTTTCTCAGTGAGTTAAGGCAAAGGTTTTTTCACCTCACTGGCTCGAAAGTGGTCGTTTTGCAGCTTGATATCCGAGCGCAAAAGTTGTTTTTATCCGCTAGCGTGGAAAGTGTTTTTGAAATTCGAACGACGCATGACGCCACTGTCACAATAAAAAAACAACGATACGTTCTGAAACGCAATTCGTCGTGAGAGTTTTATTAAAATAAAGGTTCAATTTACTTAATATCATCATTAATAAAATTATATTAATAATACGCCGTTTCAGATGTATTTCATTATTTCACTATGTTTTATCACAAAAATACTTAAATATGTGTATATTTTAACTGTATTCAATGAATAATTGAATCTTGAAGTACGAGTAGGTAAGAGTGATTTGGAACGCAACCTCCGGAAAAAAAAAACATTAAAAAATAAATAAATAAAAAGTTATAGATTGCTGGTTTTGTAACTTAGAATACCTATACGAAGTAATAAAGAAAATATGAGCGATTCTAGCGATGACGATACGAATTTAACCCCTCCAGAGTTAGCACAAACTGTACGTGACGCCGAACTAAGTCTTCTTCCCGAAAAATCGCGCGTGAGGTGAAAAATTTTGTGTTGCGCTCAGCAGCAAAGTCGTTTGCGGTCTCGTGCCTTGAAACCCTCGTTACACTCAGGATTCTATATTTGAACCACTCGCTTCGCTCGTGGTTCAACCCTAGATTCCTTCGTTCACTCGGGTCTCAATCACGCACTCACAGCAAACAACAACTTTGCAGCCTTGCATAACAAATAACTATTTTTGTATAATTGTTTTCTTGACAACTTTGAATTCAAATTATCGGATTATTTTATTACTTATTGGACAATTTTAATAGGTAGCTGAGAAAAATATCGAAATTACCTCTTCAAAAACAGAAATTTTCATTTTCCACTCGAACGGGATAAAATTAAGTGTGCATTATTTTTCACTTCGTTGCGAGAAAACATGAACTTTAAAATGAACAATAGTTATTTGTTATGCAAGGCTGCAAAGTTGTTGTTTGCTGTGAGTGCGTGATTGAGACCCGAGTGAACGAAGGATTCTAGGGTTGAAATATAGAATCCGTGTGTAACGAGGATTTCAAGGCACGAGACAGCAAACGACTTTGCTGCTGAGCGCAACACAAAATTTTTCACCTCACTAGTGCGAGAAAGTGCAAGTAAAACCACTCAACTACAGTAATTCAATATTTAATTATTAAAATAACACATTAAAACATATAATTAAATCTAAAACTTTTTTTTAATTTTTATTTTGGTTTTTTTTTTTCCGGAGGTTGCGTTCCAAATCACTCCTACTCGTACTTCAAGATTCAATTATTCATTGAATACAGTTAAAATATACACATATTTAAGTATTTTTTTAACGGTGTATTATTAATATAATTTTATTAATGATGATATTAAGTAAATTGAACCTTTATTTTAATAAAACTCTCACGACGAATTGCGTTTCAGAACGTATCGTTGTTTTTTTATTGTGACAGTGGCGTCATGCGTCGTTCGAATTTCAAAAACACTTTCCACGCTAGCGGTTAACTTAACTTTTGCGCTCGGATATCAAGCTGCAAAACGACCACTTTCGAGCCAGTGAGGTGAAAAAACATGATACGTACTCGTCATGTGTGGTAATTTTTCAGTCAAAATTGTATCGACATTCTTTAATTCGGTTTGGAGCGAGTGTAACAATGAAAATAGTTTCTTTATTGTGGCGGCAGGTAAGTCTCGAGGGAAATTAACGATAGATTGCAACGTCAAAGAATCGATCACATATAGTACTCTATCCTCAGGTATTTCTCCTCACGGGTCGCTGCACGTATTAGATTACAATGAATCCGCCATAATTCTTCGGAACAAAAAATAAAAGAAAAATTTATTCACTAATTTCAAGGTCCTCTGGAATGGGCAAAATCAATGCACTGTCGCAACCTTTACAAAATATTGGATTTCTTGGAAATAATTCGCTATTAGAGTACATTGTAAGTAGTTTTCATAAAATATCTGTGTCACTAAAATAGGTCTGCATATGATAGAAAAGGAACGAGAGAGATGAGACACAGTGAGAAATAACTAAAAATTAACGTTATACTCAGAGAGAGTTTCACTTAATTATCATAATACACATTTTCATATTATGATGAATAACACTACGCTAGTCTAGTAGAATGAAACGGTAGACTGAGACTGCAGTTAACTTGTCACTAAGCTGTTTACTAACTTACTACTAAGCTGTTTTAATTAAAGTAACAAGGAAACAGAATTAGCCCACGCCTGGTAATTACATAAACAACACTATTTTCCCCCGCACTTCGTGCTGATATCGTTATGTGCTTCGTTCAAGTTTGTAAAAAGTTTTATAAGAAAACGTCCCTCACGAAATGGAAGTAGAATTTTATTACGAACACGCTACTTAGTACTTAACTTTATTTAAAATATACTGCAAAAGGTTTTTTACAAAGCACGCAAATTTTTTTAAATTTACTTACTGACAAAAAGTTTTCAATTTGCAATAAGTACATTTTCAGGGTTCCGAACCTCAAGAGGTAAAAACGGAACCCTTATAGGATCACAAGTGTGTCTGTCCGTCCGTCTTGCACAGTCGGTTTTCTCCGAAACTATTGGACCGATTAAGTTGAAATTTGGTACATATATGTATGTTTGTGACCCAAAGACGGACGTGTAACGAAAATAAATGAATTTTAAACATAGACCCTAATTTTGGGGGCTAACTTAAAAAAAAATATTAATGAAGTATTTCAAACTATATCGTATGACATATCAAATGAAAGTACTTCTTATGAGGATCTCAAATATATTCTTTTATTTCTTTTTTGGTTAATACTTTTCGAGTTATTTAAGCAAAATAGGCGAAAAAATACCATTTCGGAGATAAGGGGGGGGCCTTATCTCCGAAACCACTGGACCTAAAATTTTGGAAAAAATGCGGAGGATAGCTATTGACCTATAGATTACAGGAAAATTATTAAGAAGTCCATGGTATTTGAAATCTATCATATAAAAGAGCTTAACCTGTGAAACGGTTTGAAAATGACGTCATTGAAAGTAATCAAGGGTCGGAATCCTCTCTACGCGAGTTTAACTCGCTTCTTGGCCGGGTTTTTAATGAAGCCTTCGGAATTGTCTCAACTTACGCCTTTCTGGGATCTATCGAATTCGCTATACCCAGTGACGTCATAAGGTTAACGTACCTAACTACCTACCTATCCGTAATCTTATACTTTAAACGAGCTACCCATCTATTATAATATTAGGTCCTTACATATGAAATTGGCGTTTCATATGGCAGAAATGAAAACGATTTTTTTTTATGAAACTATTTTTTTATTTAGTCAAAGTATGTACCATGGCTATCTATGCACTTTTGCCATCTCGAAGGTAGTTCATTGATTCCTTTACTAAAAAAAGTGTGTGAGCGAGAATCAATAAAATCTTTGAAGGCCGTTTGGACAGCCTCGTGAGAATTGAATTTTTTTCCTTGCATGAAGTTGTCCAAATTCCGAAAAAAATGGTAATCAGTTGGAGCAAGGTCCGGGGAGTATGGTGGGTGTCGAAGACATTCCAGTCGCAGCTCCCGTAGTTTTGCGGCCGTCAAACGTGCCGTATGTGGTCGAGCGTTGTCCTGAAGCAGCAGTGGGCTAGATCGATTGACCAGTCTGGGTTGTTTAATGGCTAGCTTTTCCATCATCGTTTGCAATTGTTGACAATACACATCAGCCGTGATTGTTTGCCCAGATCTTAAGAAACTGTAATGGATGACACCGGCACTAGTCCACCAGACACTTACCAGTACCTTTTTCTGAGTCAACTTTCGTTTCGGGCAGAATTTGGCTGGTTCACCTGGGTTCAACCATTGTGAAGAACGTTTCCGGTTGTCGTACAAGATCCATTTTTCATCACAAGTAACGATACGATTCAAAATGCCTTCATTATTGTGCCGGTTGAGAAGTGAAACGCAACACTCGACGCGTGTTTCTTTGTTTGCGTCGCTCAATTCATGCGGTACCCATTTTTCAAGTTTTTTCACTTTTCCAATTTGTTTCAAGTGAATCAAAATGGTTTTATCACTCACACCGAAGCCTGCCGCTAACTCTGACGTGGTTTGCGATGGATCTGCTTCCACAATTGCTTTTAATTCTTCGTTATCAACTTGTGTCTCCGGCCGTCCACGAGGCTTGTTCTGTAGGTCAAAATTTCCAGAACGGAAACGTTGGAACCAATAACGTACCGTATTTTCTTTTGCAGTAGCTTCCCCATACGCATTGTTAATCCTACGAGCCGTTTCTGCAGCACTAGTGCCGAGGTGAAACTCATATTCGTAAATATAGCGATATTTTAAGTTTTCCATATTGTGAACAGAACGATGTGAAAGAAAAACAAATGACGCGATAACAAATAAATTTCGTAATTCGAACACAGAAATACATGGTCTTAAATTTGAAATAAATTTGAATTTGGAATTCCTAGCCGAACGCCACATATTTTGAATCAAAGTTGCCAGTTCGCCAAACGCCAATTTCATATGTAAGGACCTAATATTTATATGAACTATATCAGAAGCAGCTGTAACGATTTCTCTCATATCTAGGAAACTACTACTACTACAGCCTATTTGCGTCCCACTGCTGGGCACAGGCCTTCCCTCATCATGAGAGGGTTTGGGCTATAAGTAGTCCCCACGCGGGCCCAGTGCGGATTGGGGACTTCACACACAGCATTGAATTACTTCGCAGATGCGTGCAGTTTCCTCACGATGTTTTCCTTCACCGAAAAGCGCAGTGGTCAACTCAAATTGAATTTCGCACATAAGTAAACTTAGAGGTGCGAGCCGGAATCGAACCCCCGACCCTCTGCATGAGAGGCGGTAGGCCGAACCACTAGGCGTGGGGGCCTTATTTTATTTCTAAACAGATTTTCACCTATTTTCTCCCGAATAGAACAAAGCTCGGTTGCAGCAACACCTGAGTACTTACTAAATGTTGAAAACATAACTCCTGAAGTGAATTATGTTCATTTACATCACCCTTGGCCGTAAAGTGGGATTTTCTGCCCGCTACGCGGAGAGAAAATTTCACTTCTTGGCCAAGGCAAGACGTAAAACTTTTGACAAACCACGGGCGGTAATTCGTAAAGCCCCAGATCGCATATTTATTGCCCTCACCTTCGGTTCGGGCCACAGAAACCTGCGATCTGGGACATTTACGAATTCACCACCCTCGGTCTGTAATGTACCTACTGTATGAATTGTGCACATATTGCGAGATTTAAAGGAACTGCGTCGCCAAAATCAAGACATAAACCATATAAACTGGCAGAGTGTCGTGTCTGGGACAGTATAACCAGTGTAGTAGCACCATAAAAACCGTAATTGGGTTATGACCGCGTGGTGGCCGGGCCGTGCTCTGGGGACAACCCTTTATTACCCAAGATGTATGGCCACCTCAACAGAGACGCTGTTAAGTATTTTTGTAACCGGTTGAAACTTGGTTTGATAACCTTTTATTTATCTTATCTGAGTTGACTTTAGCGCTATTAAACCTTTCATAAATATAGGTACCTATGAATGATTTAGGATAAAAATACTATGGCGAAAGAAATGCAACGGAAGACAATTTGAAACACACACAAACTTTTTTTTTATTGACAAACATCATTTTTTTAGGTTCAGTTAAAGGTAAATAATTTCTCTCTCTACGTGTTTCCTTGTGTTTTTGTTGTAAAATGTACATACAGTTTACATATTGCAATGCATACCTAAAAATGAATGTCGTAAACATTATTGAAACAAAACACCGAGCGATGAAAGAAGTGTATCGTTTCATGTTGCAATTAGTAAGTAAAAGATTTGGTTACATCACATATCGGTGATGATTAAAAACCTCAAAATATCTGTAAACCCATGATTTTGAATATTTTTTGCGGAATATATTGCGGAAAATGCGGTGTAGTTAAATAGTAAGTCCTACTATAGCTCGAAGTAGAATTGATACACTCTGTTAACAGTGTAAAGTGCTGTATACAGTATTACAGTACTCCTTTTTCAGTTGTATCGTGCTGTAAGAAAGCTTAAATAATATTTCCCCAAAGCAACAACTACTTACTAACATCAAGGCTTGCACTTAGCAAGTAAGTAAAGCAAGTTTGTATTTTTTATCGATTTCTCGTGTTGCGTTAAAAGGGCTCATTTGGTTTTATTGTATGAAATGGATGGAAGTATAATTTGCATTGAGCCGGTGGTCACGCACGTTCTGGGGAGTTTCCTTTTTTATTGTTCGAGCCTTACGCCTTTAACGTTCCTTTAATGTTGTGGGTGGTGACCCACCTGGATAGACCGAGGCTATAAATGCTGACAGACGTACTTTAGTCATATGAGTAAGCAATTGTTAAACCGTTGACCCTTAATTCTTTCTTCGTTATTGATTCTTTTGATGGGGAGTGCGGCTTTTCACCGAGGAGGTACCTAAAGAACAAATTCCTGTGGATTTTCTTTTAAAGGTTTTTCCGGATCCGTAGTCTAGAAGAAACCCTTACGTATAGTTTTGCCATGATTTTTCGTCCGTCCGCACATATCTAGAAAGCTGTAATTTGGCATGAGTCAGTCACACCGACAAAGTGATAAAAAAACGTTTTTTATGGTACTTAAAATAGGGTTTTCTAATTTCCTCGTGGACCGTACGATTTCAGAAGTGCCTACCTATATGTATACCTTTTCCAGCCATTTGCTCAGGTACCCAATATACGTTAAAATATGATAACCTACATAGAACAAGCTCGGATGTGATAACCATTATAATTCAGTAAAAGAAACACGCACGCGTCCCTTCAGTGATTCGAAGACGGCGTGTGAAGTAAAGAGGCACATTATAGCTTATAGCTATTATTATAACTTGCTTTACTGAATTTAATAGTCCTCTTTTATTTCTAAAACCTTTGTTTCATAACTTTGAAGACAGGAATTTTACCAGATACGCATGGTAAAACAGGAGCCGTTAACCTAGCAATGAATTAATTCAAGAAACTAAATTAAGAAACGTCGGTAAGGACACTAAGAATGTATTCCAACTCATTACACACATCACATCTTAAGTGTTTATTTTTCTTTTTTGACAGCCAAGTAGTATGATAACAGCAAAATATATAGCTTCCTGGGTGTTATGGAAACTCGCATGTCAGAAGCTATAATCATATTCAAGTACCTTCCAGTACCCATTAAGGTGACCTATGCAAATTAGCGGAAACATGCGGACCGCAGAAGTGAGGATGCGGGGTTTTTAATACTCAGCAGTTATTAAGACTATGTAACGGCCTTTTTTTTATTCAACGAGTTTTAAGCTAGTTGCGCGTTTTGTTTTAGAGTGTGCTCGTAGGCTGAGCCAGCTCGAAAACATTTTGATGTAAAACGGGTTCAAAGCAACGTTTACGAAATTGTGTGGGAGTATAGTGGAATACAAAATACGATGTTTTTTTTTCTTCTTCACAGACGACATCTTGCATAAATACTACGTAGGATCAGAGAAAGGGGACCCCTTTTGGTACAACGTTCGACTACAGACTCCTTAGCAGAGGGGATACCTTATTTGTTCCTTTGTACCTACTTGATATCACATTAAAATGGTAATTGGATAACCACACAAAAATAAGTATGCCATGATTGCCATGAAAATCTAGTTATTAGGAGGTACTTACTTCTTTCTACTAAAGATACCTAAAGATTTTTCAACATCAATGCAACTGTTGCATTGATGTTGATAAGTCTTTAGGTATAATATCTTTAGTAAAAAGAAGTAAGTACCTCCTAATAAATTACTGTGACGTGTGAATTTTCACAAAACATGCATGGGGGTAATAAGTATACTTACTCTGAAGTCAGGGTTCTTCTACTGCAGCAATACTTATTTATGTACTTACATAACCATAAATGTTCGATGCTTGCAATATCTACAGACAAGCTGAGTCACTCTTTAATAAATTATGAATATTTTATATAATATATGTACGTCAATAGGAACATCTTACGGAATTCTCTGTGCAAAGAAATTAATACAGTCAAACGCAATGAAAACGGGTCACTTTGTATGGAAAATCCTAGACAAAGTGACCCGTTTTTATTTCTGTTGAGTGTAGATGTGTGTTCAGATTTGACTAGTTAGAAAACTTTACAACTTTCTTCACTTTTTAAGAATGATGAATGATACGTGTTTTTTTTAACGCTGACTTTATAATATTTATTTTTCCATACAATTCATGTTTCGAAAATTCTAAAAGCTTTCCATGTTATAAAGCGTCAAAGCACCTCAGGGAGCATTATTTCAGTGAGTTTGTGAACAGCCTCGTAAACCACTAACGACTGCCCGACCGCGATAATGAATTCACTCCACACTCAAACTGGCACCGCACATTTGATTCTAACGAGGGGCGCGAAATATTTGAGAATATACACCTAGTCTAACTGCGAAAAGTTATAGATGAGGAACTCCATGATTTATGTTGATGATTGCTTTAACCCGAGTTATTTGCGATTGCATGTTCATAACCGCAATCCCGAGTGTATCCAATATTTCAACAGAATTATAACCTACGAGTATTTTTAGTCTGTTACTAGATATTTTAGGTTCTCAATTCGACGCGTACATTTGTTTTTTTTTTATGACTACGATTTCGTTAATTGTTAACCGATTTAGATGTTTTTTTTTAATTCGAAACGTGGT
This sequence comes from Aethes cnicana, assembly GCA_963971205.1. Taxonomy (NCBI): domain Eukaryota; kingdom Metazoa; phylum Arthropoda; class Insecta; order Lepidoptera; family Tortricidae; genus Aethes; species Aethes cnicana. The sequence goes on along the minus strand of OZ020276.1, from coordinate 6,412,763 downwards.
ACTTTCAAGGTGTCAAGTGAACCGATCCAAAGCTATGACAATCTTATAGTGAACTTGACACCAACTTCACAGGCTGTCGGGGTTTGATTGAAGTCGGTTTAATTTTTTTATTTAAACTTTTTTTCACAGAGCGTGTCTAAAGAGCACAATAATGCAACTAAAAAATTCCAGGACCAATGTGATCACATCTTGTCGTGGAAATCTACGACGTACGTAAACGTACCTATAATTATTTATTAAAGTAGTTAGTATATTTGATTTGTCCTATTTACACGATATCGCAACGCATGCCCGACGTCGCACCGAGCCACGATGAGACGGTGTATCGTAAGTACACTCGACAGCAATGAATTCGGGTCACTTTGTAGAGCATTTCCACGACACGATGTCGCAACGTAGCGCAAGGTCGCATCGTGCGTGCCACGACGCGACGTCGTATGATGCGTTTGTGTAGGGCCCTTTAAGAGGGTGAAAAAGTGTCGTTCTGACTTTTTGACTTTTTTGTTATAGTTTAACACTCAATTCCCGCGGGAATGCTATAACCGAATTCCACGCGGATGAAATCGCGGGCAGAAGCTAGTTTTGAATAATTTTAAGTTGACAATGGCAATTGAACACAATTTGCTAGTAAAAATTTACATCCCACTGCAGCCCATTTTACGACCCACTACTGGGCACAGGCCTACTCTCATCACAAGAGGGTTTTCGGGATATAGTTCCCACGCCCAGTGCGGATTGGGGACTTCACACACATCCTTGAATTATAACGCAGATGCATGCAGGTTTTCTTCCGATGCGTTCCTTCACCGAAAAAGTCAGTGGTAAATTCAAATTGAATTTCGCACATAAATAATTTCAGAAGTGCGAGCCGGATTTAAGCCCCCGGCCCTCTGCATGAGAGGCGGTTGGTCAAACTAGGCTACCAAGGCTTGAAAAAAAACATTATTATCGTTAATTTAATTGATTCATCAATTAACATTTGAATTTTAAAACTTAAAAGTTAAATTAAATAGCAGTAAGAACGAATCTTAGTAGAGGGTTTGTGAAGAGAAGTGAAGAGGTAACAGACAGACAGACAGACAGAAGGACAAACAGAGTTACTTTCACATTTATAATATTAAATAGGTAAATAAAAAATAAATATGGATATGGATTAAAATTTGCATAGGTACATTCCTCTTAGCCTAGTTCAATTTTATTGTTCACTGATAAATGACACAAAATGATAGAGTACGTTCAATTACTTTCCCAGTTCTACCACTTAACCTGACAGGGCATTAAACGCCGCGGGGTAAATATACAAGAATTTTAAGACCTTAATGTGATTACCTCGCAGGTCGCCGTAACTAAATAAGTATAAGCCTAATTTTTAAGCTGGTTATGTTATTAACATGCCCCAGCGAACCATGTAAACATGTCACAAAAATAGGTAGGTTCCTATTAAAAAAAATATTTTCTTCGATAAAATCTGCAGCAAGATTACGAGTTAGCTGCAAGTTCAGTTCCAACTTTGACCTAGCTGGTTTTTTGATACAAACTTACTCATTCATGCAATAATCCGAGAGTCGTGAACATCAATTAAACAAATACGTATAAGACGATAACCTGTAGGTACATATTTATTAGCAAACCAATTAATAAGTCGGGTTGGTGAAGGTGAAAAAAAATATCCAAGTAGCGTTATTTTCCTGTAAGGTGTTACCAGGCGTACACAACATGTGACTAATTTCAACCGCATGCAAGTGCCCGCTAAATAATTTGCATAAAGCATTTTCTTCTTTATGACTTGCCTCACGGCATCTATAATGACGGAGGTGGCGTTTTGCGACGCCTTGCCCTCTGTAATTAGAGATCGAGGAATAAAACTGCGTAAAAAGCTTTTAAAATTCAGCCAGCCGTCTACATCTCGGCTTTAAGCGAATGTCAGCGCCAGTAATGGCATTACAGGCGACTACTTGTAGTTATTACTAATGGTAACTGCTTTTAAATTAATCTGTTTAGATTAAACGTAGATTTTTATCAATTAAATGCTTAAAAGAAATAAACTTAAAATACAGGACGTGAAGTGGATTACGTCAAGGTGGTTTCACACGGAAACAAAATATGAAGAAACACTACATTAGTAAACATATTATAGATATATTATATTCTTGTACATACCGGCAATGTAAAATTAAAGTAACAAATTGGCTCATGCATAAAACCTATGAGGAAACTGAAAAGCTATTATTGAATATTGTGTAATAATTGTAAGATTCTACTCGCTAAAACACATCGCATACGCCTGTACACATTCCTGTATTCATGCAATATTCATAGACTCACGCACGCACTTAGACAAACACACACACATACACACACACACACACACACGCACACACACACACACACACATACGCACGCACACACATACACACACACACACACGCACACACACACATACACATACCTATGCTCACACACTCACACACGCACTTTACTTTAAGAACTCAATCCTTTGCATGCTCAAATTGTTTTATTTTTAACAATTGCACTTTTTAAGATAAGCAGTTACTACTTAAGGAAGAGCGGTGGCCTCTTAGCACAGGTATCTTCGAATACTTAAAAAGGGGCTCCCACCCCTGTAATTGTCAGTCGTTGGTTATTGAATAAACAATTTTTTTTTTTTTATAATAATTCAACAAATATAAATTTAAGAGAGATACGTTGTAACATTGTTGCTTTATGTGTAATTTCTGTGCGAATCAACGAAATTTTTTTAACCGATCGAGCAAAACGAGTGAAGCTTCTCCGTTTTAACTTGGTCAAAATGCTTTCGTATGTCCGGATTTCAAGATTTTGTTTGTTCTGATCTACAATTGACATTTCTAAACCGATTCGCGTTTTCTAGATTTATTTTTATTGGCAGAGCTATGGCGTTCGTAATGTTTTAAACTAGACTAGCGAAGTCTCTACAGCAAGCTCTCATAGACACTAGTTATTAATGATGCACAAACAAAATGACCGAATGCAGGTACATGCTTACATATATATATTTACTAACATTTTTCTTTTCTTTTCTTTTGTTGATTGTTATTTGTAAGAAAATCGAACCTCATCAATGAAATTGATACAATATTAAATTTATTGCTCTTAAAAAGCCAAGTCTGTCGATTAGAGGTCTTCCTCCATTTAGATTATTTGAAGTCGATTTACCTAACTTTCAGGCGAAGGAAAACATCGTGAGGAAACCTGCATGCATCTGCGAAGTAATTCAAGGATGTATGTGAGTGAACACATACATCCCACCCCATCATACACGTAAACCCTCTCGTGATGAGAGGATGCATGTGCCCACCAGTGAGACGTAAATAGGCTGTTGTGGGGTTATAAATAGGTCGGGTCTCAGCTCTCTTTTTTTTTCTCTCTCTCTTCATTTTCTGCAAGTATATACACTAATATCAATTCGATCACAATAATAGTAAGGAAGAAAATAGAAATAAGTCACATTACACCATTAAGCATATTTGCGAATGAATTGCAAACAAAAAAACAAAAGCCAACTAAATTAGATAGAGACCCTCTAAAGCAAATAAATTTTCCGTCTGGACGACCTTTTCTCACGCTCTGTAGTTTATTTACCTACTGTGGTTACCTGACAACGGGCTGCCTCATCCCTGCACACCCCTAAACAGCAAACATTTATTACCGCCGCATATTTTTATTAAAGGTCAATTCATATAACCCACAATAAAGCGGCCAAGTAATAGAGAGTTGCGAGGCCTACCACGATGAAAAAGATACAAAATATTTACTACCGCTGTGGTTTTGGTGGGGCTCATCATTGTTTAGGTACCTACTCCATTACTTATATTTTTCTCTCTTAGTTTATTTATTGTTCTACTCAAAAATTCAAGATAAACTGGCTACAGGAAAGCCACGTCTTTTCATAAATACCTACAGGGATTCGAATTCTCTCTTGGCTGTCTAAATAGCTTATTTCATTTCTTGAGCATAACTACTTGAATATCTTAAAGAGAGAACAAGACCGTGTTATAAATATTTGGAAATCTCCGATTGTAATGTCAACTCCAGTTGTGATACCTAATCAAATTGTATTGCCACCCCACTCATATATGTGTTTAATATAATCAATACAAAAAACCATGTGTGTTACGTCGCGTGGCAAATTTTAGTTTATTATTTAAATAGAAAACAAAAAAAAACGGTCACTGGGCTTTTACGTTCTGTATAGGATAGATAACAAAATCTCCTATATTTGCATGCACTGCATCGTTGCGAAGCCAATAGGCTGTAAGCATTCATTTCACGTGGCCAATCACGTCAGTCTGGCTTTTTAAACCATGCAATCCCGCTAGATTATTAAAAACCAGATGCAACTACATCCTGTATAAAAGTTCTTTTGTTGTATTTAGTTAGTACCATATTTAGTTTACTGCGTTGATCAAAACTATTTGACGATAATTAACTCACAGTATCGGCTATCGATTCTAAGAATAATGTTTATTTATAGATTTTTACATTTTCATTACGGTAAAAAATGGAATTGGAATTTGTTGATGATAACTACACTGATTTTTTTGGTCAATACTGAGCAATAAAAAATATATATAATACATCATTGGATTCAGGAAAAATGCGCCCAACTCGGCCTCTAATATCGTCAAATGGTTCTGATCCGCCAAGTATATACTTACTTATACCTACAACGATACCATAGCACGAATTGCCAGATTTTCTGTTCATAAAAAGGAAAAATCAGATGAACAAATGTGATGCGCGTTGGCGAGATTTATTGAAATGTAAAAGGAAACCGGAAACTCAAATATTCAATAGGATATGGAATCGGTGAATTAGCGTGGATTGTCGAAAGGTGTTTAAATGGGCCTTAGGCAAAATGGCAACACTGTAGCGTTAAAATGCTACCTACATAGATTAGGTTTTAAGCAGGTGTTAGTTCGAGGTGGTTAAACTTAGGTCTCTAGGTAAGTACTATTTCCCATCCGTCCTAACTTAAAGGGGGACAAATAACTTCCGAGTGAGGCTCGGGCACCGTCTGTCCCGTTATTCCAAACATAAATTCTTACATACCTACACATAGGTATTACCTATGTGCAAGTCGACTTGTTCACTTTCTCAGAGAAAATTATTTTCCTGCTTATCTAGTACTAGCTTCTGCCCGCGACTTCGCCTGCGTTGAATTCGGTTATCGCATTCCCGCGGGAGCTATGCGTTTTTCCGGGATAGAAAGTAGCCTATGTCCTTTCCCGGACCCCAACTATCTCCATGCCAAATTTTATCTCAATCTGTCCAGCGGTTAAAGCGTGAAGAGGTAACAGACAGACAGACAGAGTTACTTTCGCATTTATAATATTAGTAAGGGTAAAATATGGATAATATGGATATGGATACCCATATTATTATTATTGCAATAAAGTAATATTTTGGTAGGTATTGAATAATAAACTTAATGTTACGTTTATGGAATTTACAAACTTTATAAATTGAAAAAAAAATAGTTGCATTTCATTTGGAGAACTTAGACCAGTAAATTTTAAAAGATGCTTTAAAAAAGCAGACAGATGTATTAATTAATATCACTGAAAATACTGAATTTCAATATCTGTAGATATTATTTAAATTAGACGAAGCTTCAGTAAAAAACCTCCAAGCTGGAGCGTCATGAAGCCTATTTTGAGTTCGCGGTAGTATTTGGAATACCGAAAAGAATGATTTCGGATTACAATTTTTTTATTGTTATAAAAGGGAACAATGGTTGCAGAGGAGTAACATCACAACGTGACCCTAATTATTTTTATAACAATGCCGGTTTTGTTAACCGGATTCAGGAGGTCTCCAAATTTGCATGACATTGCCTAGCGCCAAAAATGCGATTTGTTCGGTGCCGTGAATTCTGTCAGCGGGCTTGCTGTTAATACCATGCATGGGTATTATCCACTTAACGGCACGCGGCCCCTTTACTGCAAATGAATTAGAAGGATATTATAATGCTTTAAGTACCTACTACTCTACTAAAAGGCTTATTAATTACTAGTTGTGCCCCGCGACTTCGTCTGCGTGGAATATAAAATTGCCGATAACTTTTCTTTCCGTCATCCGATTTTAATCAAACGTAGCTTATATGTTGCTCCAAATGATGTTATATCTACCATTGAAAACCGCACTCAAATTGTTCCAGTAGTTTTAACTCTAACAAACAGACCGATAGACAGTCAGAAAGAGACAGAAAAATTACTCTTTTATTACATTATAGATTAACTTTAGTTTCTTAAAAGATAATTAACTATTTAGTTTCTTTTTATAAACGATGGTCATGAATCGACAAAAGAAGCCTTTTTCTAAGAAATGTAACAGTTTTGTTCATTTTTCCAATATGGCACAAACTTTCTGAAAAATGCTCATTTATCAGCAGTTCAGCACTGTCCTCATAGCAAGAAACTACTTAATCAGATAAAACCTTTCCTAAGTCACAAGCATTACACGAGTTATTTTCATAGCCTTAATAAATTATCTTAAAAGTACCATTTCATCAACTTCAGGTGTAAAGCTGAAAGGTATAATATTTTAAAAGATGAACTAACGTACGTATTTCATAGCGGGAAACTTTCACAAAACGAATACCCACTAAAACCGCTGTATCTCTGCTCACTACATAAATCAAACATAAATAAAGGACCTCATAAGCTGTCAACGTAATGCCATTCAAGCCAAGCCGGGGTGCGTAATATCGTAGAATAAATCACGCTCACCTAAAATATGCCTCAATACCCAATGTTGAATATAAAATCAATTCCCATCGTTTAGTTGTAAAAGAGTTCAATTTTCGAAAACGATTATGATTTGCATGAAGAAAGAGCATTTTTTGGATGGTAGATACCAATTAAATATTTACACGAATCTAAGGGAAGTAAAGAATTTTGATCCCAATTTTGGTACCTAGCAATCTTTTGATCACAAGATAAGCACAAAAATAGGAAAAGCGTGCATTAAAGGGCATGATTGTTTGCATATGGTAATGAAATTGGAATGAATTATGATTGCCAATTTCCTACCGAGTCACGGTTCATTTTACCGTCGCAATAATTTATAATGCATAAAATAATATACCGTCCCTTTAAATGTACAGCGAATCTGCGGAAGTTTAAACAAGCAAAGCGTACAAAAACTCAATTATGCGCATGTGTTCATAAAAAGGTTGAACATTAATTACATTATCATCACGGGTGCGTTTTTGTTGTCTCTAGAGGATGAAATTCCTTGTTTTTATTACCTCTTGTTCCTAACGCTTTATTGTCAACTAGCTTTTCCCCGCAACTTCGTATGCGCAGAAATATTAAAAAGTAAAATCCCGATTTTTCCCGTTCCCGTGGGAATTTTGCAAAATCCTTTCTTAGCGGATGCCTACGTCATAACATCTACCTGCATGCCAAATTTCAGCCCGATTCGTCCAGTGGTTTGGGCTGTGCGTTGATAGATCACTATATCAGTCAGTCAGTCAGTCAGTCAGTCACCTTTGAGTTTTATATATTTAGATTAAGTCCATTTATTTTTCAACGACTTACGTGTCTTCGTTAAGAGATAACATACAAACGACATAGATTGGAACTGACGTATATCGTCAGGATTGCTCCTCTGTTGAACTTACCTCTATTCCCTCAAATCCCTTTGTTCTATTTTCGACGAAAGTATCCTAAATCAACCAAATTGCGCAATGGCTGTGGATCATGGCAAATAATGCATAAGAAATATATCCGCGAACGGGAAAGTTACGCTCAATACTATTTACTCTGTGATATTCTCCCTCTTGGAAATCTCTTAGAAGCGATCATAAATCGCTTCGGTTGACATAATAGCGTGAAGGGAACGGCCTGGATTTATGCATGTTTGATTTAGAGGGAGGTGAGGGTTGTCATTTCAGGAACGCTCTAACTGAAAATGTGGAACGCGTGATCGTTTTATTATCAAAAGAACGTTGACTCGAGGGTGTACATTTAAAATGTTTGGGGCATGGAACACTCTCTTGCGAGAAACTTATTGATACAATGTGCAATCGAGTTCATGCTGGGAAATTGTGCGTTGGAAATATCTTTCCCTTTGCGCCATGAACGCTCGATTGATCAAAAGTTATTGGCCTTATAATAATTCGGAAATTATTCCACGTGTTCGCCGCCCTCAAGTAATATCGTAAAAGTCGCTTTTGCCTGTTTACGTTTCGGTTTATACGTTTTATATTTTTATGTTCGAACATAAGCTGCAAGTGAAATTCATCGAGAGTTTCCAGGTCCTAAATTTACATTTGTTTTCTATTTCTTAAAAAATCCATTGCATGCTACATTGGTAGGTAGTTTACTTTGATTATCTTAATCGAAATTTTACTGATGACTAAAGTGTTTATACCTTCGTATACCTGGTTTATAAATTCCTAATATCCTATACCTTTGTGCTATTTCCACTTTGGTAAAAGAATATCAAGTTACAAAACAAAAGTTTTAGAAACATTTTCAAAAGTTGAAAAAAAAAACAATTTACCTACCTTTAGTATTTTCAATAAATTCTTAACGTCAGGAAAGTTTTGTTTGAAAAATACTTTCCGTAGTAGAAATGAACTAATAATAATTTTAATAATTTTATCTTGCTCCGTCGAGCATTTGGCACCTTTTTAAGCGTCTTCAATTCGTCTGTATGTTTTTTTTCAATACTAGTATAATTTCTCGTAAAACACTACAATTAGGATAAATATATACTTGCTTTTTTTTCCCTAGCGTATCTGACCACACTGCTGCTGGGCAAAGGCCTCCCCTCATCTTTTCTTTTTATATCAATGGTATAGGCAAACGAGCGCACAGCCTACCTGATGGTAAGCGGTCACTGCGGCCCATGGACACCGAAATCCTATGATCCCCATTAAGAAACCATAAGATCTCGAATGCGTTGCCTACCGTCTCTGACACTTTTTTTTGGCATTTCCGGCTAATACGGTTTGAATCGTCGCGCCATTTCCGCCTAGGTCTGCTTCTGCGTCGATGTACGTCCCTGGGTTACCAATTGGTTACTAATTTGGTCCACTGTCTTAGGTACTCTTAATGCTTACGGAGTCCCTCAAATATACCAACCTAAGTCATCATTTCAGCCGAAAGACGTCCACTGCTGGACATAGGCCTCCCCCAAGGCTCGCCACTCAGACCGGTCCTGTGCTACTTGCTTCCACCGGTTTCTGGCGACCTTCACGAGGTCGTCGCTCCATCTTGTTGGAGGCCTACCGACAGGTCGTCTCCCGGTTCGCGGGCGCCACTCGAGAACTTTCCGGCCCCATCGGCCATCAGTCCTGCGAGCAATGTGCCCCGCCCACTGCCACTTAAGGCTCGCAATTCTTCGGGCTATGTCGGTGACCCTAGTTCTACTGCGGATATCCTCATTTCTGATTCTATCACGCAGAGAAACCCCGAGCATAGCCCTCTCCATTGCCCTCTGAGTGACTTTGAGCCTTTTTATGAGGCCCATCGTAAGCGCCCACGTCTCGGAACCATAAGTCATCACTAGCAACACACGCTGGTCGAAGACTTTCGACTTGAGACACTGCGGTAATTTGGACGAAAAGACTCGTCGAATCCGACTCGGCTGGGCAGCGTTCGGGAAGCTTCGCAGTGTCTTTTCGTCCAAATTACCGCAGTGTCTCAAGTCGAAAGTCTTCGACCAGTGTGTGTTGCCAACCTAAGTAATTCCATAAAAATATAATATCAAACGATACTTAATCAAGATTTCCATTTTAATGAACATGACTCTATAAACATAGACCTAAATTGTGTTCGTAAATTTTAACCGTTTCGAATTGCATTAATTTGAAACTGGGCTAAATACAAAGACTGAAGATTTACGGCTACGCTACATTGCTTTCAGCGAATTATAAACTGGTAAGAGGATGGAAGATTTACAATGACTGGGAGCATCGCCTCAGGCCAGCCGAGCCCTTTTGTGCGAAGTGGGGAGATGTGGGATGAGGCTCGAGCGAGTCAAGAGTCAATGAGTTGTCAGTTTGTTTTGATGAATGGAATGTACCTAAAGGTGCTCCTGAAATGATATAACGTCTCTCGAAATTTACTTAGGCACCTCCTTTTACTGGGTACTTGAATTCAATGAATACGGTTTGAAAGATTTTTACCTATTTCCATTGAAAACGTTGTCGTTTTCCGGATATACGTAAAACTGACAAGGTAAAAATTTCATCTTCGAGAAACTGACGCAACTTGTATTGCGACATAAAATCTTGTCATAGAAACTTTATGACTTATTTATTCCATTTTAAAACATGCAGATTTTGAAGTTGTTCACAGAATGAAACTGATTCGTAGTAGTCGAGAACTTCAACTCCGAAACGTCATTATAACTTGAAAACTTACGTTTTATGCACGGATTTTGTAATGAAATAATACAGGACTCAAATACAGTTACATTTGTAGTTTTATATAGCTGTTTTAAACAAAGCCACTTTATTTAGTACGAAATTAATTTGTTTTGCAATTGGCTGTAGATGTACTACAGTCAATATTGTCAAAACAAATTAATTTGAGTCCTGCAAGGTCAAATAGTAGGTATCATAATCTTTGAAATTTGTAACGCAATTAAATTGACTTAAATCTTTTAGTATCTTGACACATATTTAATTCACTAATCTGTACTGTAATAAAAGGGTAATTTTCTGTCTCTTTCTTTCTGCCTGTCTGTCTGTCTGTCTGTTTGTTAGCGTTAATCTCCGGAACTACTGAACCGATTTGAATGCAGTTTTCAAGGGTAGATAGAACATTAATTGGAGCAACATATAAGCTATGTTTGTGAGAAATCCGGGATTAACGGGATACAGCACAGGATATTAGGAAGAGAAGAAATAAGACGTGTCATCAGCTGGTTGTTTAATGCGAGACTGCTAACCTAATGACCTACTTATAACTACCTACATAATAAAGCTAACTCTATGAAATCTACCCTCATACACACATATATTACACCTCCCCACTTATTCTATAAACACCATACGGGCGCGGTAACTTAAAACTAAACTTATTGTACTAATTATAATCCTATCCAAACTATCGAAAACATTCTTAAAAAAATTACTTTTGTGTTTTACTTAAATTACGACCCACTCTACTTGGCAAGGGCCTAAGGATCATCGGATCCCGGCACAGCGGTTCTAAGGGTGGACGTGGGGAGGGAGGCTGCTTCTGCGTACTACACTCCGCAACTTGCCCTTTCTGTACATTCTCCCCTTGTAACCCAGTGCCTGCCGTCTCCTGCTCACGTCCGTTTGATCCCCCTGCCGCTCGACAACGCGCTCACCCCCGCCTGGCTCATCGTGTAAGTCGTCCGTGCCGTCTGGGCAAGGAACAGTCGATAACCTGGATCTGCGCCTAATCTGATCGACATGCCCAAGTAAAGGTTTCGCGTTTCCACTACCCAGGGTGTACCTATTAGTACCTTCTGCCTCCTTTATCGTTCCTTTGATCCACTTATCGGGTCCG